>JAOEHX010003704.1:0-14280 GCA_025448015.1 Bolborhynchus lineola
TCTGGAGAATGACATATATTATGAAATACCACAGCTTTTCTTGCAATGAACCATTACTTTATAAACTCTAAATTCTCTACAGAATTATGGTAGGTCTTAAAATGTGAATGAATACTCATGTTGGATTTGGCTGTAATACGAAACATGGGATGTGAAATACCCTTCCACTTCCTCTTGCCACTGGCCGTTAGGCAGTAGTGTTAAAAAGCTTTTGCTGGCACTCTTGTTTGTATTTGAAACACTCAGACCTCTGAGTGTGCAGAGAGCTCTTTCTCTGAGCCCTGGAAATGGCTGCAGATTTACTTGCAAATGGTAATTTAGTATTTCAATTTAATGGCAAAAACAAAACCCCAGTCCAGGATCAGGCAAACCTGCTGAGGCACATTCAACCAAGAAAGATTTTTCTTAAAATGAAACAGACATTTGACTGCAAATTCACAAAAGGCACTAAAGTACTCATAACCAGCTCTACCACAGTATTTCCCATAAAGAGGCATTTAGACATGAAGAATATGCATAATGCAAATATATTGCTGCTTTTTATCTGAGCTTCCCTTTTACTGAAGTTAGAGGACAAGACTTATGACCTTAGTGCAATAGTAACAATTACTGCAACTTTTAGGTTTGTGTACTGTGGCATTTCCTCCCCATAAAGTCATCTGTATCCCTTGGATTTCTCTGCTTGATATTTAATTTAATCAAGTGGATCAAAAGGATTGTAGAAACAGAAGGCAGAGATGATCCAGGCTGCAAAATTATCTATAAACTGGGTTCAAATGTGAAAACTAAGGGATAGTTAAGCCTAAAATTTGGAATCAGACAGATTTCCTAGAGCCATATTTCAAGTCCTGTTTCAAATTCTTTAGTACTGTGATATTTTCCTTGCTGCATGGCAGCTTTGAGAAAGAAACAGAGAACAGCTGTTTCATCTTCTAAGGAGCATCCACACTCAGAATTGTAAATGGCTATCATCCACTAAGATAAACCAAACCAAGCTACCACATTATTTTTAAGATAAGAAGGAAAATATGCAGTTTAGGCACTATACAGTTTTATTAACCTGAACTGATGTTTGCATCTAATGCCACAGGGACTACATTTAGCATTAACATTTCTATACCCGTATAAGAAAAAAAGTCTGTAATCTGTTCAAGTTTTTGAAGCTGATAGTTGAATAAAGGGCAGCAATTTAATGGCAGAATAAATTCTGCTCAAAGGTTGTGAAGTTTAAGACAAGGGCCTTCATTTTCAAATAAACTTCTAGATCTGGCTAAAACTTTGAAAACATGAGGATCACTGCATATGCAAGCAGGTCCCAGCAGATGTCTGATAGCATATGAGACATACAGCATAATATCTATTCATTTTTTAATGGATCATAGCTCACAAACCAGGACTGTGCTTTTAAGCATAGAACATGCTTGTCTTAAAATCAACAGAACAAACTATTTCCCTCCTTTCTGCCAGCATGGAGACTCAGACCCTGGACAGTCTCAGGACCACGTAATATAAGTGTGGGTGCATTGCCTGTTTGCAGCATGCTAGATTATTTCTTCCATAGTCATGATGAAATGCAATGGGAAAAGATCATTTTTTTCAAATGTATGAAATGGAAAATAAGTGAGAAGAAAACTTGCAAGGCATGTCCTCTTCTTTTGTCAATGTTTTTTCAGACTAAAGAGATATGATAATGGAGGAGGTGGGGAGTATTTTGCATACATTGTTCATGCAGAAGGGTTAGATTCTAATGTTCATCCTGGTTACCACATAGATGCATTGCTGAAACTGAGCCAGAGAGGCAACAATCACTAAAAGCTCCATCATAGCTGTATGAGCACCAAGTTTGTGCTTCCCCAGACCTTTAAGCTGATGCAACCTGAGTATACTGCAGTGGAACTCAGATACTTCCTTGTCTGAACTGACATTGAAGTTCATCCAGTTGGGTGGTGAAATGTTCAGGGATCTCTTCTGGCCTCAGACTGAACACTGCTTCATTTTGTTTGGTCAGTTTTCAGCTGGATGTTTTCCTGGTACCAGCTGGTGCAGGGTAAGTGAAGAGGAGGGCAGGCCCAGTTGGCAATTAGTCTGATTTACACTGCCATGGCCATCACTGGCAGCCTCATTTAGAAAGGAGGAGACCTTTTCCCAGTTATCCTTCCAGGTGGTTCAAGTGAGCTAACACTAAGCAACAACAACTAAAAAATAAATCCAGAAAATAGAAGCCGAAACCTAATGCTCTATGCCATCCCCTTATCTCTTCTTATTATCTCAAAAATACTGTAATTTTACAACAGTAGCTCAGACAACACACCTGAAAACAACCCAAATTGATACGCAAAGCTTTCCAGGGCTTTAAATTATTAACTTTGGTGTTGCAAAACAGTAGGTATTTTTCATCACTGGGCAGAAATCGACATAGTTTAATCGCATTTTGGGAATACATAAAGTGAAACCCCAGACCTCCTTTAGTTCTTGGGTTTATAGCTGTTGATGAAGTTTGGGACTGCACCAGGAAGCATTGTTCCATTAGGCTGCTGAAGGAAATGGCATAATGGGCCCAGATCCCAAATCCTCCCAGGATTCCTTTTTCATGGTCTACACAGGACTTCAGGATTTCTTCCAGCAGTGACAAATAAAAAGCTAAGTGGGACTAAGCACCATTAACTCTATGTTTAGAGGCTGTTCTGTTTATCACTCAGTCTTCTTACATCAAAATTAATAAACACTGAAATGGTAGTTTTTCTAAGAATTAAACTAATGCAAAGAAAATAACTATATGATCTTCTGAAAGACTGTTCTGTTGGCTTCCATAGCAGTTTAAATAGATATGTGTACTTACTGTGTTTAAACCAACATAAATAAATCAGCAGTCCAGACAAATGAATTACTTAGGACATTCATTTTTTCCATTGTGCATTTAAACCCCTGGGAAGACCCATTTTTTGTGTTCAGACCTTGTTCGTTCTTTGCAACTCTTTTTCTAATGTCCTTAAAACTGTGTTTCTACAGACACGGGGCTATTCTGTAAAAATGATAAATTGGCCTGTGAAAGATATTCCAAAACTCTATTCTTCATGTCTGTCTATAACACTGCAGTGCATGCTTTTGGAAGCATTAATAGCTGCATTTCATTTTACTATATAAATATTTAAGGTTTGTAATTTCTCTGTTGCTGACACTGCCAATGCTGATGCAATGAAATGTTTCATTATCAGTTCCTAGTATACACATAATCTTGTCAGACTTTGATTCCACTAAATATAGCATGAAACATTTTGAATATTTGAATAGCTGAGTGCATTCATATTGCTTTCAGTCATGACCTGCTTACAAATTCCCAACTAAGAAGAACAGCCACATGGAACAATAATCTGCAAGAATTGTGCCAACATATTTTCATTAGTCAGTGACACTTAGCTGAAAAAAAATAAATGTATTAAACTGCATCCTTCAGAAACAAGTCAGCTTGGATGCTGGCTCCCCACACTAGGATGAACCCCAGACAAGACCCATATCATTATTGTTTCAGAGCTGTAAGAGGGTAGTTCATATTTAACCTGCCCATATCCATTCCTTCTTCAGCGATTTGCCAGTCTCTTTCTATGTCTCTTGAGAGTTCCCTTGTCTCTGAATATCTAGGAGGAACCATCAGTTTCTTAGCTGTTCTGTGAAATCCTAAGAGATATTTATTGATGGGCTCTGATTTAAAACTGGCTGTGAATTCTGTATTATTCTGCACCTTTCTAAAAGTTGTAAAATGTTTTATCAAAAGTGAGGATAATTTGAGGTAAATCTCTCCTTTCATGCTAGATTACAGAAAATGTAATTTTAGGTAATAGGGGAGCACTTTGTGAGACTTCCACTACTGCATAAGTACATTCAGATCTACTGAATTGCTGTAGAGTAACACAATGTTATGTGGGATGTACCCAGACTCTAACACAGAGGAAAGGAGACGGGGCACAGGTAAAAATAGAAACTCCTGTCTTTAGATTAAGCACCTTAAAACACGGTAAATGAGAGCCCTGACTGTCCTTTCACAACTGGCGCCAGCATTGTGGATCCTCACTTGCGTGCTGATGCATTTCCAACACCCTAAATCTGGAGTTGATCAATGTATTTCATCATTTCTGGTTCTTGGAACTGAGTGATGGATGGTAAGGGGATGCTGTTTATCTACGAAAAAGGTTTCTGGCTCACACCAGGTTGAGGCTTTGAGAGACAATAATTAAGAAACATGACTTGCATGCAACCTCTGAGACTCCCAGCAGGAAAAAAAGTAAATCTGAATGCTATCGTTATTTTTTAGGATTTTAGACCTGAACTCAGAATTGTTGAAGTCTAATTTGCACTTTCTGAATGCTTCAGATTTTGGCAGTACTGCTCTTGTGACCGGGTCCTCTTTTTGAGACATCATGGCCAATGCTTTCACTATTGCCTGATAATTTTTTATTAATTCATTTTTGTCTACATGCATGATATCTTGTATTTTCCTTGAGTTTGTGAACATACAGCAGCCCAGGCAGTGTCAGCCTATGATGGCTCTGGCTGGCCATCCTGGACTTCATTGAACATCTGCAGTTGGACCTGAGAGTTTCAGAAAACTGGATTTGTTGCTTGGGCAGGATCCAGGGGTGACTGTCCTCTAGAAGATTGAGTAAGCACATACATTTAAGCATGTAAGTAATTCATAGGAGGTCCATATTTTCTGCACAGAAAAATATGGTTCATATTTTCTGTACAGAAAATGTGACTCACTGGCAATATTAGAGGCCTGTGAAAAGAATGTATTCATAGATTGGCCACTGGACACTCAGTGCTTGAACTGTCTCTTCAGTGCAGTCCTCCCAGACTTCTGTTTACCTGCTAAGCTTGTGCTGTGGCCTCCAATGTTACTGATGATTAGCTTCTGTTTATTCTTTCCTGCCATAGAATCATAGAATAGTTAGGGTTGGAAAGGACCTTAAGATCATCTAGTTCCAACCCCACTGCCATGGACAGGGACACCTCACACTAAACCATGCCACCCGGGCTCTCTCCAACCCGGCCTTGAACACCGCCAGGGATGGAGCATTCACAACTTCCCCGGGCAACCCATTCCAGTGCCTCACCACCTTTACAGTAAAGAATTTCTTCCTCATGTCTAATCTAAACTTCCCCTGTTTAAGTCTGAACCCATTATCCCTTGTCCTATCACTACAGTCCTTAATGAAGAGTCCCTCCCCAGCATCCCTATAGATATATATCTATAGATATATATCTATATTTCAGATACTGGAAGGCTGCTATGAGGTCTCCAAACAGCCTTCTCTTCTCCAAGCTGAACAGCCCCAACTTTCTCATCCTATCTTCATACTACTGAACTATGGTGAATGCAAAAGTTAGGTAGACAAGGAAAAAACTAAACAGCTGTTGTCTATATGAAAAATATAGGAAAGTCCAATTTTAAGGAAAGAAAATAAGGAAAGTTGTTGGTAGAGGGGCAACAGAGCTCTGTTCTGACGAGTAGCATTTCAGTGGTATGAAACACCTTATGAGCAGAGCTGTCTGTAAAGTGCTGGTGAGACAGCCTAGGACAGATTGGATCATTAGTGAGAAATGCTGCAGCAAGCTTAATCAACGCAATTAACATGGTTATTTAAACTTTTTGCTTACAAAGTAATTGTCAGGGCAATAAAAAACAAGACTGTGAGAAAATTAGAGAGCTATCCTATAACATTCCTACTTTGCTCCATTATTTTATGTCTACATTACTATGGCATGGGCCATGGTAAGTGAGTTAGTAATGCTCCAGATCACGTCTTTTACAATAACATTCTTCCTGTTTTGCTATTAAATCTCTGGCATAGCCATAGTGCCTGGGAAAAATGCAAACATAAAAAGACAAATAAAAGTAAGCTACATTCTTTTTATGATTTAACATATTTCAATATTAATGGTTTCTTTAAAACAAGAATGGTTTCTTCAATTAGCTTATTTTTAAAGAGGTTATAAAAAGCAGAATATAGACCAATAATGATAATGGTTGCAGGATTTGTTGAGGCTTTCTTCCCAAAAAACAACCTGAAAAATAAATCAAGTTGATTTCCAATCTCTGGTTGATGAGTAGGATATACAAAAGAATTTTCACTGCAGTAGTTAACTGCTGATTTCCTATAATAAAATAGAACAGAATAAATTAAATAGAATGTTTTCTTCAGCAGGGTAAAGAGAAATGGTTTGCTGTTAAACCATCCTATACAAGCTGGTGAGTGGAGGATTTTCCATTTTTTCCAAATACAGTTTTTTTGTTGCTTCCAAGAATCATTCTACATCATTGAAACGGAAGTATGTGTGCTGTTCTGGACTTGTAGCATTTCTCTTCTCCACTCCCTGCTACCCATCACTCCCTCACCAATCTCTTTGGAGATTGCTGTCTGGAAACGACAGGCTGATCTGGCCATAAGTATACTATCTCAGCCTTTGGGAAATCGTGCTACTTCATTAAGCGAATTTGAAAGATTAGAGTAGATAAATTATGAAGCGGAGAAAGGATGTTCTTAAGAAAAACCATGCTCATTAACTGCTAGAAAGCTAGGGATAAAAAAGGCAGGCTGCAACTTTTTTGTCATTAAACTCTACAAATCATAGCTGCTATGTAGATCCTCTTCAAATTAATGCAAGTTAAAAAGAAACCAGTTTAAAAAGGTGGCTTTTTAACGGACGCATGGATTTAAGACATGATTTTTATTTGTATGTGCAGTTGATTTGGCAGTGTGGGATTTTCACACATTTGTGTTAATAATTTATGTAGACATAAACTCTTACATGCCTTATCAAAATGTAGCACAGCTGGATTTGTGCATTTACAATCCATCCTCTCTATAGAACTCAGAGTGAAAAAGCTCTGTGTGCTGAAGTAGAAGGCGTAGGGAAGCCTTTCTGTAAATTTAGTTCTTATTGTGAAGAATCTGAATGTACACTTAAGTGAGACATTTGGTAGCATTCACATTTCTTTTTTTATTTTTTGCCTTAAATTCCTGTGTAGGGCCTTGAGCTCTATATCATCTTGCATCCTGTTAACATCTGCAGTAGTACCATTATAATTGTTTCTGTGAATGTATGTGGTTTATTTAATGGGAAAAAAATAATAATTTCTATAGCTGTGCCAGCATTCCAGGTGCAGGATGAAAGGAGTAAAGGAGGATTGACTCCTTTTGCCACTTAGCAAATAATAACATTGGATGTGGTTATTATGATACCCCAGAGTCAACCCTGGGGGTCACAGCTGTTCATCTTAACACACCTAATGAAGTGCAGATGGGAAAATTTACATGTTAGTCTTAATCAAAACAGAGAAAAGAAACTTAAATTTCTAGTATTAATTTTAATGTTCACACTGATACAGAACTGCTACACAGTCTGGGGATGAGCTTTTCCAGCACAGACTTTATAGTTTCTGGGGCTGATCCAAAGAGCTTCTCAGTGAATGATAGCCTCTGAATTACATGGGATTGCCTCCATTGACTTAAATGGTATTTGGATCAGGTCGATAATGAATTATTGCTTAATATAGTCCACAAGCATATTGAAAATGTTAGGTAAAAACCCAAGGAAGAAAAGGAGGTATATTGCAAACTTCTGGCATTTAATTTTCCATTACGAAATTCCCAATTTAATAAATAGCATTGATTCAGATTGTAACCTATCGCAGCCTCATTAAAACTCTCATTCTTAAAACCAGTTTTTTTTATGACACTGCAACACTTGGATTCTGGTTTTATGAGGCAGTGATAATGGCACCATGGGTGCACTCTAGACTGTCTGCTGGAATTGGTCGGGTTACAGGTACACCCCTAGGCCTATATCATCACAGTAATCTCCTGTATTTAATACATTGATATAAGTGGCTAAAGCTCTGAATAAAATAGAAGCTATTTCCAAACTCCAAAGGATCTCATTAGGCAGTAGATTATATCTGACCTAATTAATAGCATCTCATGTGTGAGGATAAAGGTTTCTCATTTCTATATTTCTTTTGAGTTAATAGGAATAACGTAACCATTCATGTGACATCTAAACCTATCTTGAAACAAATTAATATGTGACTCTCTTGTTATTCTAATTCACCTGGAGCACCACTTAGCAGATAATAAAAGACAGACCATAGTCAATGTTTTTATAAATAACAGAGAGCAGCAGACTACTGAAACAGCTTTTTAGAAACTTTTAAGTTCCTATATTTGACATTTTGGCTCTCCAGAAATTCTGACCTAATCCTAAATTTCTACAGCATGAATGCAAACATACATCTAGTTAAAGTTCTAAATTTTCTGGGCTAGTCCCCAATATAACCTGACATAAATCCATAGACACAAAAAGGGCATGACTGCCAAAATCTCCCTGTGAAAGTAAAATTCCTTGCTGCTCTGAGTAGAGATTAATGGCAGTAGGCATCAAATTAGCAACAACAGAGTCCTTTTCTCTCACTTTCCTACCTCCCTTTCTCCTACCAGGAGGGATGTTTAACCAGCAGTATGGTGGAACACCGAACAGCTTCCCCATGTACTTTGCACTGGTGAGGCCACACCTTGAATCCTGTATTCAGTTCTAGGCCCCTCACAACAAGAATGATATTGAGGTACTGGAGTGGGTCCAGAAAAGGCCAACAAAGCTGGTGAAGGGTTTCAAGCACAAGTCTCATGAGGCGGAACTGGGGCGGTTTAGTCTGAAGAAGAGAAGGCTCCGGCAGGACCTTACCGCTCTTTACAGCTACCTGAAAGGAGCTCGCAGTGAAATGGCCTCGAGCTGCACTAAGGGAGGTTTAGATTGGATATTTGGAAAAATTTCTTCACAGAAAGGGCTGTCAGGCATTGGAACAGGCTGTGCAGGACAGTGGTGGAATCACCATCCCTCGAAGTGTTCAAAAGCTGTGTAGATGAGGCCCTCAATGACATGGTTTAGAGGTGGCCTTGGCAGTCTTAGTGTAATTGGTTGGACTTGATGATCTTAAAGGTCTTTTCCAACCTAGTTGATTCTGTGAATAAATGCTCAGGATGGTCTCTATCCATTGCTGGAAAGGACTTCCACAACCTCAGTCTTTAAAAAAGAAAACTATAAAACTATTAGCAAAAAGATACAAATATTCATCCTCCCAGTTAGAAACAGGCACATTCTGGTTGATCTGAGGTGGCTCTAAACCTAGCTCTGAGCGACAATATGTAGAAAACTTTGTTCCTCAGTGTTTTCTGCTAACCAGGAAAGGCAGTTTTCCACACAGCATGCCATCTGCTGTGAAATGTTCTCTGTGGTACCTATCCCTCTTGCTTGGTGTAAGACCAGATACGTAGTGCAGCAGCTGTGAATTCAATGAGGCTTAAATGTTAAGTGTTGCTGCTCTGAATATCACATTACTTCATTCCTCCTTTGGGAATACATATCTGAAAGTGATGAAATTTCATTTCTGTAGTCTAGAAGCCAAGACACAGGATATTTTCATCCCTTCACAGTGATGGGATAGGTGAAAAAAGATCAAGTAATGGATCTTTACACTGCCCCCATGGTGCTCTCTTAGCTTGTAAAAGGATTTTGTAGGGAGCTAGACAAAGGTTTTTTGCTTTAATTCTCCTGGTGCCTGAGAAGTAACTTTAAAATGGCATTCTTTATTTAGAAGTACTCTTCATCAGTTGAGTCAGTTTGGAAATGGAAATATCTTTTTTTGTCTTCACTTCCACTGTTGCCTTTCTGGGTTGCAAGCACACATTGATGGGTCATATTGAGCTTCTCACCAACCAGCATCCCCAAGTCCTTCTCCTTAGAGCTGGTCTCAATGTAGTCTTTGCCCAGCCTATAGTTTTTCTTGGGATTGTTCTGACACAGGAAAAGGACCTTGCACTTGGCATTGTTGAACTTCTTGAGGTTGGCATTGGCCCACCTTTCAAAGCATGTCAAGGTTCTTCTTGATGCCATTCGTTCCCTCCAGCATATTGACTGCACCATACAGCTTGGTGTGGTCATCAAACTTGCTGAGGGCACAATTAATTCCACCAAATATACTGGTTCCCCATTTGCAAGTTTGTTAAAAGAACTATTGATGGGTATGAGTCAGCACAGGGTTTTTTTCCCGAGTAGCTGATTTGCTCCATAGGTTTTCTAGAAAAAGGGACAGGAGAGATGCAATATGTTAGTTGTAAACTCAAATCACAAGCACAAGCACAAAGCAGCAGGTACACCAAGGAGAGAATCCCAAACAGAACTCCAAAAACTACCCCAGGCTCAGAAAGGTGTTATCAAAGGTTGCAAAGCTGGAATCCACTGAACTGTTTCCAAGGCAGGTCTGTCCCTTTCTGGCAGTGATGAGTTTATCACCTAGCGTCAAAGCCTTCAGCAGGGAACAGGTATAGCCCTAACCCACAGCTGGAACAAAACAG
Organism: Bolborhynchus lineola; assembly: GCA_025448015.1. Lineage (NCBI taxonomy): Eukaryota > Metazoa > Chordata > Aves > Psittaciformes > Psittacidae > Bolborhynchus > Bolborhynchus lineola. The sequence continues at coordinate 10,410 of JAOEHX010003704.1, forward strand.
TACATGTATGTACTGAGGCTACCTGAAGAGCTTGTCAGCAATTCATCCTGCTTTCTGAGAAAATAAAGATTCTTATGTGCATTTAATTAAACCAAATATCTATTTACTTGACTGATTTACTTGATACTTGGACGAGTTTTATACTTGGGACAATACCCAAATTTAACATAAGGACAACCATACAAAAAAATACTTATACTAATTTCCTGAAAATAAATTGTTGATATAGAGGGAAGGATGCTCTAAATGAACCCATGGATAAAAAGGGTGGAGTATACACCACATGCTGAGGAGGTAACAGAGAATCCAAAATAGGGAAGCATGCTTAGAGTGCCGCAATTGCCTCCAAACATGCACAACCTCATTCTGATCTCAGACCCTTTTAAATATTAGAGCATTTGACTACAGATGCAAAGCTGAGGAACCCATATTACTGCTGCTGCTTATTGAAGTAGGCACTCACTTTTGTGGTTATGAAAGAATCTTGAAAAGCCTGGAGCAAAACAACCCAAGAGGTGTGACTTTTCCCATTCATCTCCATCAACTATTAATCTTGAAATCTAAAAGTGGCAATTTAATTATCAACATGAATGATTTCACTTCAGTTTTCATCAAAACATAAAGCGATTTGATTGTCTGAAAATCTTCAATGGCTTTATCCTTCTGCAAATCTTACTTTTGCCAAAACCCCTGTAACGTACAAAAATACCCAGTTCCCCTATCTTCCATAACCCACACCCCAAGGAACATATTAAAATATTTAAAATTTTACATCAATATGAGTAGCCTAGGGCAACTCTGAAGACTTCTGCATTCATTGGCTTCTTCGTCAGCCACAAAATATAGCAGAATGTGGTCCCCACCCTGGGACAGAGAAAACTCTGTCTTTGAGATGCTTCCCAAGGCAGGCTGTTGAATACTTATACTTCTTTGCCATCTTGCAGATGAAGGGACTAGAATTAAATTTTAACCAGTATAGGATTTATGGTCTGTTACAAATTTGCCTTTTTTAATCCAAAATTTCTCATTCACGCACACATATAAACACACATGCACTTGCACACTTGCACGATTAATTTTGTTATATCATTCTCACAATTAAGAATTTTTTACTGGGAAAGATTTTTTTTTTTTTTAAATTGCAGTAGTATTCCCAGGATTCTGTATTGCCAGCTATGGCTAAAATGGGAATCCATCAAACAGACAAATGCATCATCATTTCCCCAAATGCTATCAAGTATGATCATCATATCAACCTTTCATTTATCATCACTAAGGAAGAAAGACTTACTCCAAGCCAAACCTTTTTCCATAAAAAATTAGTCATTTGCCCCAGTCAAATTGAGTATGGGAGCATTTCCCACCTTTAAACTTAACTCATACTGTTTGACTTGAGCATATGAACCAGTACCCCAGACAGAAATATGTTTCATCTTCATTGGGAAGAAATTAGTTAAACTCAAAGTTAAAATAGTGGTTTCTTCAGCCTAACTCTATGATGATGTTAATTTTGGTCTGAATGAAATGTCATTTATCACTTTTAAGGCAGGGAATGAAAAACATACAAGCTAATTACACAGTTTTTTATAAAAACATTGCTATTGAACAAGTAAAGTAATACTGTTTTGCCATATTAATGTGCCCATTTAAAATTAAGGTGACATCAATGCTTACAATAACTTGGATAACATTATGTTTGTATTTGGAGCTTCAGGGAAATCATCCAAAAAGTCTTTTTTTTTGGAATATTTCTTCATCAGATTCTTGCTAATGCAGAAATGATTGAGTATCCTGGAGTTATGGGATGTCAAGGAGTAACAGTGATGCTCCTTTCTTATCAATAAATTACAGGTTTGTATCTTAAATGTGGAATAAAACAATTGAATTCAACACACATTTCTGTGAATAATGATTTTCACCCTCGATTGAGGCTTTTCCTCATGTTTAGATAAATTCAAATGGCTACCCCATGACTTCTAGCTGTTATGTCCCAACACTCTCAGGTCACAAAGTGCTGGGAATTTCAGAAGCAAGCCAGTCAGGATTTTTACTGCAGTAAAGCATATTGGATCATTCACTCTAATCTGAACAAAATCTCCATCATCAATTTATGGCCCCTTCAGTTTGTTTGCCATTTACTAGTCTTGGCAGAGCTCCACTGAAGCCAGCATCCTACCACATCCTAAGATCAGACCTCATATATAGTTGGTGGTAAACCCCTGAACCAATAGTCAGATACATGGATCTCCTTCTTTGCCAGAAAATAACAGCCTGCACCATTAACTAAAACTATCAGCCCGCACCATTATCCACATAAGGTTACTTTATGCAAGGTCTTTATACATCTTTAGTCACTAACCTCACTTCTTACATGGATAACGCAGTCAGGAGAGCTCAGGAGAGCTCCACCAGAGTGCTGTTAAAGTCAGTAGAATCACGCTGATTCATGCCAAATGCTAACTTCACTCTTCTCTCTTTCTCTTTATCTCCCTTTCCTTCACATGTGCATCCATGGGATGACAGAAACTAGTTGCTTATTACATATGTTCTTACGCACTAAATTCAACAAAGCTCAACCCCTTCTCAGGAAACTTTTCTACTGTCAATCCATAGCTCCTGTCCTTCTGTTAGGTCCACAGTAGCCAGCCAGAGGAGACACTAATAAAGGGATTTACCCTTCATCTGCTGACATTTCCTTAGTAAGCTGTTTTTTTCAAATATGATTTTATTGTCTATTGCAAGTGCGAAAGGCTGGATGCAGCCTGTATCTTCGTGACAAATGACCTGAGCCATGTTAATTTTGTTCCGTGTGCGTCCCCCTGTCCTGTCTACCTTTTATTACTGTCTTCTGAACGTTTGCTATTTATTGCTATTGTCCATAAGCTAGAGGTTGCTGGAAGCTGAGAAAATACATTGTATAGGATCCTCACAGTTTATTTCTGATTTCTTACAACCTCTTCTTAGGCATATTCAGAAAAAGCTGAATGGTCTTTTGGTCTTACCCAGACATCTGTTCTCACGTCACTGAAATACATGTTAGTCTGTAAAGGTCTTTCTGCTTTGCAACTGAGGAAGAGCTCCTCATGCCCTGCTCTTACTAGAAATGTGTCTGTGTATCATACAATATGTAACTTTTCTTTGGCAAAGTTGGTGTCTTGAAGAAGAGCCTTTAGCAGCCAATCCATACATACTTGATGTGTTGGGAAAATGAATATATGAATGATATTCTGAACAAATGGAGTAACTATGAAGAAGGCACTTTGGCAGCAATGATGCATTAAACTGGGTGTGCCAATTTGTCTGACAAGAAACATCATTAAATGCAAGGCATTATTGTGTTTGCAGTCATTAGAAATGCAGAAATACTACAGTGATTGCAGAGTATGGAAATGGATATTTATTCTGAAATTATGGGATTTTCCTGTCCTTGACCCTCTCCTTTCAGGTAATCAATATCATACCTGTCACTATGCATATCACTAGTCCTTTACCTAGTTTTGATATCTGTTCAGTTTCAGTGAGTATTGAAGTCCTTCACTCACTAGTTCCAGTTTTCACTGTTTTGTCTTGTTTTGTTTTGTACAAGCCTTTTATTTTTCAGGTTTTCTCATACTGAATATTGCTTGCTGATTCACCAGGTAGCCTTCTGATAGCTCATGTGAAAGAATAAAAGGTGACTTATTTCCTCCCTATTGACAATCATCTCAAATCACCTCAAATTTAACATCCTTTCAAACTGTTGTGCTTTGTTTGCTGTATGCTTTTAATTACTGCTCTTTTTCCTTTTGAACAGTGAGATTTGCTTTCCTCTCCCCCAGGTGTTGTCCTGTTTCCCCTAAAGCTCCTCCCCTCCCCTCCCCTCCTCTCCCCT
>JAOEHX010003705.1:6659-25249 GCA_025448015.1 Bolborhynchus lineola
TTTCCAAACCTTAAATTCAAAAAAAAAAACCAAAAAAAAAAACCAAAAACCACAGTTCTGCACCGACAACCAAGAAGGAGGAAAAACGACTGCTACCGCTGAACCCAGGACACCTCTCAAGCATCAGTGTTGGGTCTGATAATGCTCTATATTTGTTTATGAAGTTAAGAGGTACACTTGATAAATGTATAAGCAACAAGGTGCTGAGACTTCATCAAGAGGATGTGGTCATCCTAAGAGAAATCACAAAAATGGGTAACAATTTAATACTGCAAAGTTCAGAGACATATTTTTAATAATTAATAACAAAAATTTGCTACAAAAGGGACTTTGTCAGTTTGATGTGATGAAATGGGTATAAATATCTGGGTATATTTGTTGGAGTTGAGTATGAACTGCCAGATTGACGTAGCTATGAAACACAGCTATTGCTATTGTAGAATACACTGAGTGATAGGCTCTTCTAAGACAAAGCAGAATGTAAATACTACTACATAATGCATCAGCAAGGCTTCATCTGGAATACTGTGTACATCTCCAATCACTTCTCTCAGGAATGATTAACTTAAATTGGATCAGATTCAAAGAAAAGATATTCTTAAAGGAATGGAATATTTACCTTACAAAGTAAAGATTAAGGAGACCTGCTTGTTTATAGCCTAGCTTGGGAAGTTTAAAAGGAAATATAATTGATTTTTTTAACTACGTTGAGAGTGGATATATAAAGGAACAAAAGTGCTTCATTTTTAAGAATAATATTGCTACTTGATAAATTGCTATGAATAAGTTTAGACTGTATGTTGTATAAGGATGAGGATCCTGAAACCAGGGTTTCAGATTATCTGGCAATTTGACTTCTGAAATAACCATCTGAATATCTGTGAGGCAAAGAATCAAAATTACTCTAAAGCACAGTTTGGTAGGCCTTTAGAGACATTTGAAAAACAATTCAGAGACAAGAATACTTTGTGAAATTGTGTTGTGCTGCCTGTGTGCTGCTTGAAAAGATAGTGGAATGTGGTTGGGACTTTTTATTGTTATTTTGGAGGGGATTGTGCCAGCTATGTGTTTTTTATTGCATTATGTAGTGTTCACTGTGTAAATGAATTGCCTGATTACACTCTGGATTAAATTAATTATTCAACCTGGAGTCAGAATGTAATTTTTTCCAAAATGGGATAGTTAAGGACTAGTGCAGGTTCCTTTGTTCATTCTTGAGTGCTGAGTAAGATCTTGACATAAAACTTTTATGAATTTTATTTCGTACATACTTGACTAGACCTAGACCATGCAAGCAACTGCATTTGGAAGTCTCACTTCCCAGTACCTGGATATTTGCCTGCTGGTGGGCAGTAGTGAATTAATTTCTCTCTTTTTTTTTTTTTTTTTTTTTTTCTTATGAAAACAGCTTTTTCTTTTATCATGAAATTGACTGTCATTACCTTGATCCACAAGTTTCACTGTCCACAGGGAAAGGGAAGTGAGTGATAGGAAGGGTGGGTGTTTAATTTGCTTGCCAGGCTCGCTTCACCACATTGTATAGGTTAATACATTCCTCTGAATCAACCATAGCTTTATATCAACCAGCTGACAGGATGTGTGAGCTAGAGACATGCAGGGAAGAGCAAACTGACTACAAGAGAGAGAGGTGAGAGTACGGAGAAGAATGTATCGATTCCCTGTCAGTGAACAAAACTGCCATAGATATTCCAAAGTTATTACTTATTTATCTTCCTAGGGGAAACTGAGATTTAACTAACTTCAGTCAAACAGAAAAACTGTTAAGAATCTTAATTTTAGTTACGCTTGTACCTATTAATATATTCTGATACCAGAATCTGATCCAAAGTCCAAATCAAAATTTTAGCAGATTAAATCTCAAAAATTTTAGGAAAATATATTTGATTTCCAGTCCATTTTAAAACATTTTTATTTCAAAAAACAGGCAGTGGGTACATCAAAATACTTATGAACAGCTGCTACATTTTTATTAATCACATTTACTTCCATCTTTCCATACTTCAAAAAAAAGAAAAAAAAAGTGTAATTTTGTAAAAGAATAGATATTTACTTACTTGAAAAGGATTTTCTCCCTATGTTCCCTGAAGCCAGAGAGAAGATGATAATTTGAAACTTAGGTAAAACATATCTCCTAAGCACTCAAGAACAAATGGACACATCACAAATCAAATAGATTCTTAAAGAAAGTCAATCAATATGGGAAAGATGCTTCCTTTTACAGCATATCCTGAAAGGCAGGGAAGACATTACTCTGAGTATGGACTTTTAAAGTATTTCTTATAGAAATTAGCAATTTCATTCTAAGATAATAAGATATAACCACAGATGAAAATTGAACATCTAGGATTAAAATATCATACACTGCAAAATATCACCCTGTTAAGCCCAGTAATTCTTCCAGTGTGTATAGGAAAATTGAACCTTATTATCCAATCTTGCCTTTAGAGGTTAATCAAAGCATTCTTATTTTTCTAAATAGTTTGATTTGTGTGAATTATCACTTGGTATGTAGCTAATTCATTTATCCATATTAATACAAAATAATGTAATTCAAAAGAACTGAAGTGCATGTGTCATCACCAGTAGCCAAGGATTTATGAACACAAATACATGAAGAAGCAAAAGAATTCTCTAAAGCCATTTGTTAATTTTCCAGAGCTTCACTTAGTTGAACAGCAATCCAAATATTATTTGGCAGGAGCAGATTATTATGAATTCTTTTGTTAATCTTCCAATTAAAGAAAGCAATCCTTATAGTATACTGCAAATTGAATGTTAGCAAAAGAATGCAAAGTTTCTATTGTTTTTAGTTACCACATTTGCAGAACAGCTATTTCACAGACTCCTCACACTGAGCCCCAGAGGAATCCAAATCTGTGCACAGTGCTATTTCACCCTCTTGTCCAACTAAAATGAGTTTCATCCTGGTTTATGATTAACTTCTAGTTGCAGGCCAAAACAAACAGTCTTTTGGGCAAAATCTTTTTAAGTAATTCATGATACTTGTTCTCAGCATTTCTTTAAATGTATCAAAATCTTTCCTTTCTATTGAGGAAAAGGAGGAGTGGAAGAGATGCTGAGAGATGTTTTAACAGCCTGAGGACTGAGGTGGTGGAGCGTGGAACCAAAGCCCAGTGGGAATCATCAGGGATCTTCTGCCTTTCGACCACTTTGTCTTCTGACTGAAATGACATCTAAAGGCAGGGTGAGCTGCTGGTGGAGGAGGGGAGGGAGAGAAAACTGTAAGTGTCATATTTAAACTTTACTACCTCAGAATTGTAGTATATCTTGTGATAAAATATGCTGTATTTCTCAGTCTTTGTGTATGCATCGAGTGTAGGTGGCAAGGTCTTGGCAGCAGATCCAACCCACCCACCACAGGGTGAGGTTGGCTGAGACAGCCCAGCAACTAAGGTGAGGATGCTACCTCGGAGAAAGCATTTGTAAGAGGGTAGAAAGCTGCACAGCAGTGAGGAGTGAGGGGAAAATATGAGAAACATCCTATGAGCACCAAGATTAGAGAGGAAGGGGAGGATGTGCTCCAGGTGATGACAGAATAAAGGACCATACATTCTCTTCTAAGCTACCCAGATGTGTCCCTAGGAATTTTCTTTATATTCAGTCCTAGGTGAAGTAAAAAATAGGATACATTCTGGTCTTACTTACCCTACTATATACCATGACATTATTATAAAACTTACATTAATTTTTCAGGTATTTTAAGTAGTATGAGAGAAATAATGATCTTTTAACACCGATTAACAGAAATGCTACATTTATATGTAGTTAATGGTGAGTCAGATTTAGCTTTTTATCTTAAACTTTGATTCAGACTCACTTTAAGCTCTCAATGTACTGTGAAGCATGATTACGTACTTAACATACGCTTTTTTACAGAATAAACATACGAGTTTTGCCTTTTTGTTGGTTTTGGCTAGGATGGAGTTGATTTTCTTCATAGTAGCTAACACTGGGATGTATTTTGGATGAGGCAACAGTGTTGGTAGTACAGGGACATTTTTATTATTGCTTAGCAGAGCTTACATAGAGTCAAGGCTTTTTCTGCTTCTCACCCTACCCCACCAGCAAGGAGACGGGGGGTGCACAGGGGTGCACAGCCAGGACAGCTGACCCAAACTGACTCAAGGGATATTCCATACCATATGATGTTACGGTCAGCATATAAAGCTGGGGGAAGAAGAAGGGAAGGGGATATTCAGAGTGATGGCATTTGTCTTCCCAAGTAACCTGTGATGGAACCCTGCTTTCATGGACATGAGCACCTGTCTGCCTATGGAAAGTGGTGAATGAATTCCTCGTTTTGCTCTGCTTGCATGCATAGCCTTTGCTTTATCTATGAAACTGTCTTTATCTCACAGGTTTTCTCACTTTGATTCTTCTGATTCTCTCTCTTGTAGTGAGTGAGTGGATGTGTGAGACTTAGTTGCTGGCTAGGGTTAAAGAACAGCCTTGTTCTAGAAACATAAGTCCATATTAATTAATTGCATTCCCCAACTAATACTTTTGAACCTGATAGGGCCATTAAAGTTTTGCTACATTATACAGCTGCCCTACTCTTTTACGTGGTTTGAAACCAGATTTAATGAAGAAAAATAAGTCCTAATTTTAGTGTAATGAGAGGAAGTTTTATCATATTTGGGTCTCTGAGTTTACTATTCATTATAATGAAGTGATTCCAAAATATGGAAAAATGTGTCTTTATTTCTGTCAGATGGTGAGGTTGATTTTTTCCGAAAAACAAAGCTAGTCTTGTATAAAATCATGTTTATGAAGCTAGCTTTGAATTTGATTATATGTTTATTTATATGTGTATCTAATAATGCTTTTCTGCTTGTTGCTTAGAATATTTTCCACTAATTTGAAATATTTTTGCAAATCCATATTATGTATTAAAATGCTTAGAGTATTATTTCTCTGCATAATTTAAAAGATTATTGAAAAATGATTCTCTTATCACTAATAACAAATTTCCCTTTTGTGAGTCATTAGTAATTCAGATCTGTCAGTTAGTGGAACACAGGCATGTAAATTGATGCAAATAATTTAATTTATTCTCACTTAATAAACATCTAATTCATTAAAGACCAAACAGCTTGATAACTTACAGTTAAATCTATCTGAAATGGGTTTTATTTGTTAGAAGGGCTTTATAATGCCCTGAATATGCAGAAGGTAGCTGTCAGGTCATATAAAACTTCCTTTGGCATCTGTACTTTAGAAGTATGAAGTTTAAATAAGTATTACATTTATTAAAAGCTGTAGCTTACCTGATACTGAAGGTGAATACAAAAGAACTTGCTCATTTATTTTAGGCACTAAAATGATACACTACTGGGAGAAACATAAAACAAAAATTGTGATGAAATTAAAGTCTTTAAATGCCATTTCTAAGATCTCAGAGAGTGGTATAATATTCATGTCACATGCTACAATTAAATTAGTTGTCTGTGCCCACAAAACACTTAGGGGTTACAGCGTATTCTGCTTAGAATTTGCTCTCTCATTTCACTGTCTTGATCTTTCCACTTTCCAAGCATATTTATAAAAACTTATTTCATCGTGATGTCACCATAACCACATCACCTACATTTTCATAATTTTCATTTCTTTTCTGTTTACCAGAGCATTTTTTTTTTTTTTTTTTTTTTTTCAGAAAGCTCATCTCAAAAACCTGTTCTTACTGAGAAATAAAGATTACTTATGGAAAATGTTTCTGGAAAAGTCCTCTTAAAGCATTCTGCAGAGTCATAGAAATTTATTTCTACTACTGCCCATTAACCTTAACAGGGGAAAGGTTAACAGCTTCTCATCTGGTTTATATAAAGTTTCAGTAATGCAAATTAATGCCTGCAGATGCATCTTGAAGTTGCTCAAAAGGATGATGACAATGAAAATTTCCAGTACTGTCTGATCCCTTTCATACAGGGCAGTAACACACCTTAGATGAGATGTGAGGATGCCTTCAGGGCTTCATGGTTGTACAGTAGCTAGGTTTTTAGCTTTTGTCTTGTTTTTCCTTCCCCAGTCCTCCTGGCAACAGGCTAAATAATTTTTCCAGTGCTATGAAATTAACTTCATGTACTAGTGAGTATACTAAGTTTAAAGGTATGCATAACTCTGTCATCTACAGGTTCCCAATGTTCATGTCCTATATCTAATAACAGGTGGCAGAATTACATCTTTAAGAAGTTAAGGTCATCTTTGGGGAGCTCTGTAAGAGATATCTGTGCAACAAACGTGAATGATCAAAATCCATTAAAGTAAATGAAGTCTCACAAGGCACAGTTGATATTATTTGGCCTTTTACATAACAGGTAGGGAGAGATCTTTAGTGGGTGTAAAACTTTTGGCTTGAGGAGAGTAAATAGTTTTTTAAACTCTAAATGGTGGTTTTACAAATACATCCTACAAATATCCCCTCTTGCACTACTGGGGAATGCATTTAAAATGAGATGAGATTTGTGGAACAAAAATATTCCCAGCTCTGCACAGCATGGAGGAGGTGGAAATAACACACATTTCTCCAAAGATTAGAATGTTGCTGGAAGGATGAAAGACAAACAAGTAACCTCTCTACAGGAACATCAGTACCATTTATATGAGCTGAGAAATAGTTCCTGACTAAAAACTCTCTGAGAAATCCCTGAAGTCTGAATATCAAATTATTCTGATCAGCAGTGACCAGCAATTTTGGAAGGGAGAAGGGCAGATGATCATACTATAGGAACCATGAACAAGGACAAGAAAACATGGGAAGGTCAGACTGCTACATTTTTTGGACACTCCCAGGGAAGTGTTTTATTGCAAAAGGAAGGAGGGATTGAAAGCCCAAACTGCAAGGATACAACCAACCCCTCTATGGGTAAGGCCTCTTTTCTTTACCTTTGCTTATGAAGAAAGATATTTTATCAGGAAAAAAAAGGAAGAAAAGGACTAAAAAGAGGTTTGGAACACAAACTAAACACTGCTACAAGCTGTTCTTGAAAAAAACATTGCAACCTCCATAGCTTGTTTTCTTTCTTTATCTTTTCATTCCCCTGCAGCCCCTTCTCTCCTCGATGTTTATATCATCTTGACAACACTTAGTGTTATAGACTGAGTGACATGTTTGGAATGAATGTCAGACATATCGCCTCTATGGCATTTCTGAAACGATTTTAAGAGTCAACAAAATGTCACAGATCAGTAGTGGGTAATCTTGTAGAAATACAAGTGCCTAATGAGAATGTTTACAGTTTAAATTCTACTGCTTCACAAGTCAAAATGTTATATTACAGAGGAAAACTGATATCCATCAGTGATTAGGAAAATGTTAAGTGAGCACAGCTTAGTTGTAAACCCACAGTTGTAAACCCACATATTAGTTTGGTTTTTAATTTTGTTTTTTGTTTTTTTTTTTTTTTTTTAATAAATATGGAGTATTTTTTAAAACCCAAATTTTAAAGTATTTTTGATCCATTGATCGACATGTTCCAAGGATTCTAAAATGTAAGCGGGGCACAGCAGCCTAGTTCTTTACATAATTCTATCACATATAAATATTTACAAATCTCCATGATTATTCTACAATTTTTTTTTTAAATGTCCTGGATAATGAACATAACTTATTTTTTTCTTAACATTAGAGACTTTACATTGAAAGCTAATATGATTAATCTGTAGAATGGAGAGATAGGAGATTTTTTGAAATAAAACCATTTTCCTTTAGGAGTTCTGTGTACTTTCTTGAACACTTAATATCATGAGCAGTCTGGCCTTAGAAGATATAAGGTAAAAAACGGAAAGAAGAGGTTGTCAAGTTGTGAATGCCTAAATTACAGATCTAAAAAGATTTCATGCAATTGCACAATATTGTTTCTTTTTACAAGCATCATAACAGTCTGTTTCACACAGCTCTTTCACTTGAAGTGAAAATGTGCCTTCTCAAATTCCAACATGTCGCGTTTGCTGTAAGACTGTATTTTGTGTGCACTCAAATTTCCCACGAGCATTTTTGAATTGGGAATATAAAAGAATCATGATACTTTGTCCTGAAGTAGCAAGGAGTTAATAGTCTTGATTCTCAGTAAATCTGTGACATAAGTCTGGGATTCATCTGACCAAACCACAGGTTTTCAAAGTTCAACAGATGCTCTGAGGTAGTCTTCTGGGCTTTCTTTGTCACCTCTGGAGTTGACTCTCTCCTTTGGGCACTTTATCCCATTTTATATTAAGCTTCAAAAGCAATGGGGTAGAGAGATGTTCACATATCATTGCATGCAGAAAGACCATGTGTGACTAGTTTGGGTATGGATATTTTACTTTTTAGACAGCTGGTGTTGGGTATGTAGCATCTTCAATATTTTTGAACTTCCTTATATAGTTTTTTAGAAAATATATTTTGAAAGGTAATTATGGAAAAATCAAGAATATAAATAAGTAATAATTTGAAATATTAATACAGTGGCAAGCTTTCAGTAATGTAACAATGCTTTACATTATTAGTATAAAGGTGGGGTTTAAAAGTACCACCTAGGTTTACTGGCTTTTTAGAGTGGGTAGCTGGAAATTGTTGCTTGGATTATATTTTGTTTCTTTTAGGCTCTGCCCTTTAGTACCACCCTAAACATACACTGAATATACATATGTGAGTTTGCTTGCCAAAGCACTCAACAGGATTGCATCTGCTTGCTTAGGAGAGAACTGAGAATAGCTTTTGAGCAGTGATGAATTTTAAGTGTTGGTATTTTTTCTCAACCAAAGAAAATGTAAAATGAATGCAGCACCAGAAGGCAAACAAAATAAATAGTTTTTCACCAAATATTTGGATTTATATTTGTGTCTCATATAAAGAACTTCTCATAAAAATCTGTGCTACAAGAATAATGTCTCTCTGCCAGTGCTTAATCTGGAAACACTAGCTCAAGGCTCCCCCGTTATAGCAGAGTTATATTTTGAACTATCTCAGAAATCACTCTTTATTAACCTATTCAGTCACCTCACTCCTACTAAGCATACAGAAAAATTCAACTAGATTATTAGGAATAGATTGAAATGCTAAGGAATACTAAGGAAAATGATGGAAAGGAAATGGCAGAAAGGATTGGGTTCAATACTGCTATTGAAATGTTTGTTGAATGTGGTCTGAATTATCTCGGTGTCCTTTCTAGATGAAAATGACTGGGCAAAACTGATTAATCAGCAAGTGATTCATGGACAATGTTCTTTTCTGTTACAGAGCTTTATAACACAGAACGAACTCTTCTGTTCAGAAGCAGATTTCTGTGAACAATATCTTTTGAGAATCAGATCTGATTTCTCTCCTGCTTGACCATATATTCATATTCAAACTCCTGATAGGAAAGAATGTTTCAATTGCTTGTGCATGTATTGGAAGACACTTCAACATGCTCAATTTATAAATAAAAGTTTCCAGGGTGAAAGTTTGGAAATGGCAACAGAAAAGTGCACTAAAATAAGCTCCAAAGAAGGAGGAACCATGACATATTAAGAAACCCTGTGAAGTTTATCTTGACCTTTTGGCCAGCTTCAAATCCTCCTCTAAACATGTGGATTTTTTTTCAGCATCTTCCTGAAATTCTGAAAGGATTCTTTGGAATAAAAACTACAAACAGATTTGATTTAGCAGTTTATATTCCTAGCAAGAAGATGCTTTTACATGCACAGCTCAAACTATGATTTTTATGCCTGCAAGCTTTGCATTTGTCTGGATAAAGGACTTGAATTCCAGGTAATGGGAAGATAATGATCATTAAAAAATGCACACTATCCAGATACAAGGTTGAGTATATATTTGCCAGATGAAAGCAAGCAGTAGCTACCATTACAAGAAAGCAGACTGATTGAAACTGAATATTCAGAAATTAACCTGGTTTACATTTATTTCTCAATGGCATTGTTTTTATCAGCTGAATATCAGCAGAGAAAACTGCAGGAAAAGGGGAGAAGGGCAAATGAAAAGAGAACACTAAAATCTTTCAACTGTTTTACACCTGTTTCTATTGATTGCATAGTTAAAGAAATCACTCCTGCTAAATTACATGTATACTGCTTATCAGTTTCTACTCTTGAATAGTTAACATTCCTTATAAATGATTTTTTTAATTATAAGGGACACTTACTTAGTTTTAAAACTTGGACTAAAATGTGGTTTGTGTAACTGGCTGGATGCCGGTATCTAAATGCTGTGTACTTTACAGTGACCCTGAACTCTTCAAAGTCTCCAAGTATCTCCAAGGTGCTCCTGCATAGACTTGGGTGAATCATGACAGATCCCTTAAAGTCATCTTTGCCCAGTTTTCAATCAGTATTGTCAGGTCATTTGGCCACAGTAACAGTGGGGCAACATATGAGGTTGCTTTGCTGATGCCTGCGTTACCCACTGGGTAGAAACATCATCCCCTTAAATCAAAATAGTTGGACTATCGTAGTCCTACATATTGCTTCAGTTCAATTCTTGAAATACTTATGCTTCTTTTCTCCCTGCACTCAGATGACACATTTCTAGCCATGTATTTCAGTGGTAAGCAGTAAATATTGTCTTTTCCCGGTTTATAGCCTGAAAGAAGTGTATACATAGATTTGCACAGCAGAGTTCTGCCACCAGGCTGTTTCACAGCAATTCCTGAGGAGACTGTGGGTTGCAAAATTCCTCAGAGTGGTTAATGGCAACAGAAAGACGAATTACTCTGAAACATTGCAGAGATTAAGTTGTGAGGTAACCTGTGGATCAGATTAGGTGAAGGATTGTCAGGACCTTCAAAACTACAAAGCAGTATCTGTGGTCTGAGCGTTATTATAGCCAAATGCTTAGGTCCTTCTTCCAACGGAAAGACAGCGATGAGTCAACACAAGTTATATTTCCTTACACAGACTATAAGATTGTCTTGTTGCCCTAAACAGCTTCTTCAGACTGAACTTTATCAGATTTTCTTTTTTACTCTCTGACATATGTTTTGTTAATGCCAATTACAACCAGACATTGTAAGACCAAAGGTGTCAACATTTATGGGATAAAATTAAAGCAAAATTGTGTACCCTCACAAGCTCATTACAAGTGTTTGCAGCTTTCCTCCAGAATTGCAGGAGCCCTGTTTTCTAAGACAGTTATAAAGGATATATATTGTCCTAGAAATGCTTTGGGTGTGGTTCACAAGGGTTTTTGTGTAAAACCCATAGCCTTTTATGTAGTTAAAGATAATACTACATGTAAATGCTTATTAAGTTATTACAGGAAGACATTTAAAAGGCGGTGACACTTGCTAGGAGTTTGGGTTTACCTGCATTATCACAGTCTTCTAGCCGCATAGTGATCATATTCATACTATTTACAAGTGAGAGTCATAATTCAAATTATTCCTAGGCTTCTATCTGAATTTGTCTACCAGAAACTTTTCCAGTCAGGTACCTTAATGAAGCATACATGCTAGTGAGAAGATAAAATGGATAAACAAGGGGCTAAAATAGTTCAAGCCCAGCTAATAGGGAAGAAAGTACCCAGAGAAGGTAGGAAAACCCATACACAAATTTCTTTTATCATGGCTCCTATGAGATTTACAGCACTAGGAAATGGAACTGCTTCATTGTTTCAAAATTAAAGGAATGGCATAAAAAGACATCACAAGGAAAAAAAAAATATCCATATGAAGGCGTAGAAAAACTGACAGATCATGACAGTGTAAGCAATTGAGTTATTAGCACAAGTTAAAAATGGCATTACTATATCTCACTGTTAACTTGAGGAATGAATGAAATACATAAAAATATGTAATTTGTGATGTAAAAGTTCTCAGTGACAACAAATCAAGGGACAATAGAAGTATTTACATTATAACAAAAACGTAATCTTTTATCTTGCTTCTTTCATAAAATCCTGTTACACACTTTGAAGGTGATAGGATAAAAGTTGAAGTAGAGAGCAGCATTTCAAAGAGAATAAGAGGCAACTGAAACTGAGGAATCAAGACAAAACTGTCTGGAAGAAGCCTAGAAAGTTAACTTCTGGACATATAATCCTGATCTACTTAAACCTATATAAATATATACATATATAATCTTTAAATGCTTCTTTAAATATCTGAAAAGAATTGACTTTTTCTAACTAGTGGCATGATGGTGAAACCAGGTGCAATATCTCCTTTTGGCACTTCATCTCATTTTATATTGCCTTACTACTTCTATATTTAATTATAATTTTCTAATTCAAACTTTGAAATTAATCAAAACTCTTGATATGCTGTAAACCACACTTGGACTCAAATTTTGTGGGAGAAAGATCAAATTCATATTACAGTTTTATGAAAGCAATGTAGCTAGCAAAATTTAGTGTTGATCCAATGGCCACAAGGTAGCCTTGTTTGGGTGTTAAAATCCTCTAAAACACTTCTTTATGGAAGGAATTGTGCTGAAGGTTCAATTCTATTTTTACTTTCTAACTAATCAATATTGTTTCATCCTATTTCTTTCTTGAAGCTAAAAAAAAAAATAATAATAATAAAATCTTCTGGGTCATGGGTAATTACAATGGGAAAGCAATAGTGTACTGGTTTCTTGGCCACATAATAAAAATAAAGCAAGATAATAATAAATATCAGAACATTAGGTGTGCTTTGTGTGGTAAAAACTATTCCAGAAAAAAAGTTTGAATGTTTGAAAGCTTAAAACTGATGTGCATTGTCCACAAAGAGCAAGTCAGCTATTATAAATGTAAGGAATAATTTCTTTTGAAAGGGTCCCATGGAGGATATCTTTTACAATCCTTCACTTTAAACAGGATCCATTTGCTTGTTCAGGGACTTCAAAATAATCTGTCTATAAAAAACTCCAAGACGTTTCACAATACACCTATGCAAACTGTTCCAGTACTCGACCAGCCACACTGCCATTTATTTATTTTTCCAAAACCAAATTGCAGTTTTGATTGACATAAAAGTGGCTACTGCCTATTGTCCTTTCACTGTGCACCTGTGGATATTCTATCTTTTCTATAACCATCATTAAAGACATCAGCAAGGCACTCACACAGTGTTCTTTGGTTTGTTTTGTTGGGTTTTTTTTTCTAAAGACTGAATTAATCCATATCTCACAGCATGTCTTACTATGTCATACTTTCCACCTACATAACCATCTTGGCTAAATTCACTCCAGTTCGCCAATAATTTTCTTGCACTACAGCACCTAGGTCAAATATTTTTTAAATATTAGAATATACAGAAGTATCTATGTGGTTAGCTAACAATGAAATCTTTAAACTGAATGAACAGGAGATTTCTAGTATGAGTCTTCCAGACTTTTTGTAATTTGGCATTTCAAGCTTTAGTATGCTTTCCTTCCTTTACAGAAACCATCTTTATAATTTTCCCCAAATAAGTAAGAAATAAGTAGACAAAGAGACAAACAAACAAATTATACTCCCCCACTGCCAGCTGTTTATGTGGACATCTCTTCAGTGGCTGTCTCAAGTGTTGCATTTCTACAATTCTGGAGAAAGTAAGCACAGTTATTTTCAGCACAGCCTTTAAATTTCCTTGACCTTAAGTGATGTGGCATTAGATCAAGTTGCACTAAGCAAACAGCACATTATGTGCTGACAACTGATTTCTCACTTGTGATGGGTGAAGAGAACTATATATTAATTCTCTTAGATTTATAGATGTTAGAAACACTAACCACGATCTCTTTTTAAATTTGAACACTTTATGAAGTGAAGCGATTGCCCATATGGGCTGTCCATATTTTTCTTCTGGTGGTCTTTGAGGACCACAAACCAATTATTTATCATTTTTAGAGATCTTTAATCTGGATAAAAGCCAGAGTATCTTATGATTGAGGGTTATGAAAACTGGAAAAAATTACTGGAAAATTTAATACTAGCAAGCCAATGTAAGTAGTAAAAAATATTTTTAATGAAATTAATTTTCACTGGATTGAATAGAATAGAGAGGAATAAAAAAATGAAACTCCTAAACATCAAAAGTATTTGTTCTAAAACTCTGTAAAATGGAAGCAGCATAAGCTTCTCTATTCCCCTAGGGTTTTTTGATTTTTAATCAGGTTGTATAACTATCCCTGTCTTACATACACATGTGCAACTGAATACATGACTTTTATAAAACAGTTAATATAGATGTAAATACATCAGGGCCTTTTAATACATCAGAGTAAAATAATCGAAATATAGGCTTATCCTTTTGATCTGCACTTCCCTACTTGGAGGTTCCATTATTTGCTACATGTTCCAGAGATGAAAGCTACTTCAAACTATACAATATTAATACTAATCCATCAAATATTGGCTTATGTAAGCTGTTCCCCTTGGTGCCAGACACATCTGCACCAGACACACCTGCATGTGCCCCACTGTGCTCCTGCCTTTCAACTGTTTGGGGTTTTTTTTGTATGTTTGTGCTTTCGTTTGTTTTTGTGTTGTTTTTGGTGTTGGGTTTTTGAGGGTTTTCTTGTTTGTGTTTTGTTTTTTTGGTTTTTTGTTTTTTTTTAATCTATCAGCTTGCCAGCCTCATCATCATTCCTACTTACATATACACTTTTCCAACTGCAGTATATTTTACTAAGCTTTTCTGATTCAATAAACTTATTTATAGTATGTTCTTTGGTTACTAAGGTGGCTGTAATTAGAGACACTTATTAGATGAACTTTGAGCTTGTTACTCAAAATAATTAATTACTATCCCTAATTAGCATCTGGCTTCAGAGAACTTTGTTCTCTATTATTCCTAGCTTTTCCTAAAATCTCTTTGATGAGGAGCTAGAGTCCAGGTGTCAACTAAGAGCTTCAGTCCAGCCACTTGAGAAATTTGACAATATTTTATTTTAATTTTTAATTTAATTTAAATTTTTATTTAAAATATATTAGGTTCATTCTTACATCTTTATTGCCTTAATTCACTTATTTTCTGTCAAAGGGTTTAATGATGAAATTAAGACCATAATATTAAGGTATCAGTTTTAATATTCCCTTCTTTGATGTCCCTTCAGAATTAGGATTAGAAAGGTTGACCTTGCATTCTAAGCCCCTTCTCAGAGGGGAGTCCAGGTGTGGCTGAGTCCAGACTTAGTCCTAGGCTTGGTCAATTACCAAGCTCATCCATTACCACCACAACTGGTGGTTATCACGCGAGCAGATATCCAGGAGATAAAGGTCAGGTTGGGGAAGGGGCGTACATTGTCACACATTCAAATGCCAAATTACGTAAAAGTCAGAAAAATATTTATATTTAATTCTGTTTTCTATATCATATTTTTGATAATGGTACTTTACCATATTAATTAGTATTAATGTACTGATTTGTCTGAATCACTGTTATTATATAAAAATTTCTCACTGGTGGCAATGAGTCCTGTATCCATTTCTGACTCTGAAACTCTGGAAGTTATTTCTCCTCTCAAATGATCACAATGCAAGGAGAACTGTCCTCAATCCAAATGTGAAACCCTATTTCTTTAATGCTAGCCTTTCAGGAAATAGAGTTGAAGTAAATATTTACTTCTTCTGTATAATATATGTCCTCTTCAATTTGAAGTTTCACATACACTCTCATAGAAGAAAAGAATGACAGATACACATTTATGTCATTCATAGATTTTCAAGTTAACAGGGATCAAAAAGTGTCTTTTATTTTTCTTAGTAATTAAGCTATCTACCTTGCTCATGGCAAAATAACTCCTTAATTAAACTTCAGAGAACTCTGCTTTCTCCTATGTTCAGGAATGGAGTTGTTACACTCCTCAGATAGTTGTGTTCTCCTTGAATTTCCTTCATGACATCATGATGTAAAAAATTTTGAAGCCTTCTTCAGTGAAGACACAAAGAGGTAAAAATGGAACTGTGAAAAGGATTGCTGAATAGATGCATATCAAAGTTTCCCTGTTAGAGCTTTGATTAATTCTTTTTTTGCTTAGTCTGAGAATGACAGTTGCAGGTTTAATTATTTAAGATAGAGATCAGAAATAGATACTGAGCTGGTTGAATAGTTTTATGATAAGCTTTTTGTTAATTCAATAAGCAGTGTAGTGGGGCTATCTTCATAAGAGCTGGGTATCTGAAGACAATAAGCTATGAACAAAAATGTGTTGATTGGACAGAAGTTAAAAAGAGCACATTAAATTACCTTCTGATTTCTTCCTGGTCTTATTTTGGAATATCCCACTAGATACTAAGCAATGGTGAAACCAGATTGTCCTGATTTGTCCTATTTAAATAAAATAAAGGAATTGACCTGTTTCTCAATAATCAGTATTACCTGAGGGACTTCTTTATCTTTACAAGTTGGCTAAATACTTTTATTAATAAAGATGCTAAATATCCTCATGAACCATGTTTCCAAATGTCACCTGAGCTCTGGGAATGCTGTGGAAGTGGCACAGCTAGACTCAGACCCTATTTACTCAGGATGACTCCAGAGGATTTAAAATTGATTTACAGCTCCGTACATAGGCTCAGCTTGGAATTAATTTAACAAAAGGTTTTAGTATCTCTTTAATTAAACCAATTGAACTCACAGCTTCTTTGGAGTACTGTGTAGCTCTGAACAAAGACATGGCCTTGTTGTACAGATAAATAATTGTCTGATGGTAGTTTCATATCGTGCTTCTTATCTGACTAATATGCTCTGCAGTCTCCACAAACTCCAAGGAATACAAAAGCTTTCAGTGCTAGTTTTATGAGATGAAGCTACCCAATAGCACCACACCAAAAAAAATCAGACTGACTAGATCTGGCCTCCTCTTACTGACTAGATTAAGCTGATATGAGCTGGAAAACAAAGCAATAAAAAACTGCAGGCTTTTCTAACACATTGGAGGCAGGAGACCAGAGGGTGATAGAAACCCAGTGGTAGTCACTAATTAGTAACGCCATTGGTGGCTTAAGCCATCAAGCTGATATTAAGAAAAATAACCAGCCAAACAAAACCCAACAACAATCAGTTGAACACCTGGCACTGTGGGGAAACCTGAGCCCAAGCGGGAGCTGTTTGCCATAGAAGCCTAGCCAAAGGAGAGGGCTTAGCACACTGACCCTGGAGTAACAGTCCTGCTTGTCTGGTCTGTGGTGCAGCTCTAAACTGGACCAGAGAGACTTTTTTGTGTGTGCCACAAAGTGCAAGCCTTAGTAGGGACTGATAAAGAGATTAAGTATGTTTTTTCTGCTTCAGTGAGAAGCCTCAAAATGCTTTTAAAAAGGGAGTTGGACTAGATGATCTTTAAAGGTTCCTTCCAGCCCAAGCCATTCTGTGATCCTATAATTAATAATCACATATTACACCTATTCTGTTTAGCAAATACATTTGAGATACATTGGAACACTGATTAGGGTGTTCTGGTTTTGCACCTAAATATTGTGACAACTTAGAATTGCTTTTGAGGTATAGAGGAAAGGGAAAAGGAAAAAAACCAGCTTTTTATAAATACAGACTAAAAGCAAAAACTGTCAGCATAGTATTAATAGAAATTCAGCACAGTAAGCTTTGTGTCATACTGTAGCACCAATTAGAACAGTTATATTATAAAGAAATAGTTTGTTTTCATGTAAGAAAGTGCCAAAAGTTTCACAGATGAAATATACTTGATTTGGTGCTCCTTAACTGTGATTTTATTTAATGGCAGAAAAAGTAACCACACTGTTCCATCATTAGTAATGGTTTCCCATGAACACTGCAAAAAACTTTTAACTTCTTAGTTGTAAATAATTTTGTATATTTTTTAGGAAGGGAAAAATTATTTAATCCAATTGCCATAATTCTCAATGGTTGGAAAATCTGAGTGTTTAATTTGTGTCCAAAGTTCTTTTTCTGCTGGTAGAATTTGGTGAATGAGATTTAATATTACATTACACTAGTGTTTAAATGAAAATGAAAAACAAAATATAAAAAGCTGCAACAAAATGACCCACAAAAAAAAATGTCATCCAGCTGTTACCATAACTATTTCTAAAAACTTCTGTACAATGATCAAAATCGTAAAGTTTCTTAAAGACCTACAAGTCTTGAGGGTAAAGAAATACCTAAAACTGGTGCAAATCAATGACTGTGAGCAGAGAAGACTCTATTGATTCCCCTGGCAAGGAGAGGTGGGAATCTCAGCTGTTAGATGTTAACACCAGAGAGGCTCCCTGGTGTACTCTCTTCTCTGGAAGCACTCCCACAGCATTTCTTGTACTGGCTGGTATCGGACAGCAATACCTCAATTACTGTCTGATATTGTAATGAGAGGTTAGGAGGAGGACAGATGAGGTGGAGTGACATTAAACATCAATGGATGGGAATAATGCTTCAATACCTAAAGCATACCTTTTCCTTCTTTTCCTTTTCCTTTTCCTCCCTTCCTTTCTGTTTTCTGTTCTTTCTTTTTTCTTTTCCCTTCCTATTTCTATTCCTTTTCCTTTTCCTTTTCCTTTTCCTTTTCCTTTTCCTTTTCCTTTTCACTTCCCTTCCTACTTTCCTTTCCTTCCATTTTCATTTTCATTTTCATTTTCATTTTCATTTTCATTTTCATTTTCATTTTCATTTTCATTTTCATTTTCATTTTCATTT
>JAOEHX010003707.1:0-18185 GCA_025448015.1 Bolborhynchus lineola
CTTCTGCTGTGACATGAGTTATTGAGAGACGTTGAAGTATTTCCTTCTCTCTGTGATTACTGCATTTAAATAGAAAGCTATACTAAAATGCCAACTAACATTAGCATTCATTAAGCAAATTATTTCTTTATGGAAATAGAGCATACAGTCTCAAGTCCATTGAGAAGAAGCAAGCCATGCTTTCTCCTGGCACAGCTCAATTAAATAAGTGGAAGTTTAAGTTGATGGGGGTAAACTTTACTTGATCTTACTTGACAGGTGGGATTTGAGGACACTTGAAAATGTTTAAATGATCAGAGGTTGATTGCAAAATTTAACTGATGCACTTTTGCAGCAGTGAACTTCCTAACTACAAACAATTGTCTTAGTTTGCACTCTGCACTTTCCAGGGAAAAATGTATCTAACAGTTATATTTCTGTTTACAGAGAGTGACATGAAACCTGCTGAAGGAGTGCAGTTAATTGTTGAAAAAGATGTAACTGGCTTTGAGCCCCAACAGGAGAAGGAAATGAGCTGCGGTGCCCGGATTGCTGAGCCTTTCATCACGTTCCGTGATGGATGGGTTGCGTACTACAACCAGCCAGTGTTTCTCGCAGGCATGGGCCTTGCCTTTCTGTATATGACTGTTCTGGGCTTTGATTGTATTACTACAGGCTATGCCTACACTCAGGGTTTGAGTGGCTCAGTGCTAAGTCTCCTGATGGGTGCCTCAGCCGTCACTGGAATCTTGGGAACAGTAGCTTTCACTTGGCTTCGTCGCAGATGTGGTCTGGTTCGCACAGGCCTCATTTCTGGAGCTGCTCAATTTGCTTGTCTGGTCTTATGTGCTGTCTCTGTGTTTATGCCTGGAAGTCCTATGGATTTGACTGTCTCTCCATTTGCTGACATCAGTGCTAGGCTGTTTGAAAATGAGCCGTTACCTGCTGTAGCATCTCCAGAAGATAAGCCTGAAGTGATTTTTGCAACTGGAATGCCCAACTTGTTAAACGGGTCTACTACTCCTGCTGACAGCGACCCAGAGATGAGTCCTGAGCCTGTGCCTTTGCTCTCTGTTAGTCTCCTGTTTGCAGGAGTCATTGCTGCTAGAGTTGGTAAGTATTACATTTCTATTAAAATGTGGTCTATTGACTGCTTTTAATTATAAAAGTACAGTGCCTATCAACTAAATACTAGTTTGAGTTTATACTTGTAGGCTACATTTCTATGGCTAATCACATTTCTAGGGCTAATTCATTACACTTTGCATAAAAATTAAATGATCTTGCAATAGTATTGCCAGTGCAGACTGCAGTACTAATTTCTTGCATATCATGTGTCACTAATAGCAGAGAAGTTACAACATTTGGAGATGAATGTAACTTGTTTCTTTGCTCATTTCTATGTATGTTCTTTCATTACCATATAAAACCATTCAGTAATTGGAAACAATATGAAACACATCTGCTAAGGAAACCTTCAAACTTAGGAGTTCAGTAAATTAATCCACTCATTAAATAAATTGTCTAACCTTTAAACTTTTGACCAGCAAAGGAGTTTTAGAACAGAAACTTTAATTTGGATGATGCTTAATTTGTTGAGGCATTGCTGGTTAGTGTCATATTACTATCTGCCAAAAGAAGAGGCAATCAGATGCATAAGTGTAATGAACAGCAAATCTCATCTGCAGAACTTTGAGGGATAAAATAATTGATTCACATGTATTAAGCTTATTTGCAAGATAAACTTTTAAATCTGAATCATTAATGGACTAAAATAGTGTAGAAGATAGTGTTAACGGAGACTAGGTGTAAATTATGTATTCTGCATAGTTTAAAATGTACTTGGTTTTTATATTCATTGCAAACATTTAACGCAAAACTTAGCAGTTGTAGTTAGTGTGGATACACTGTAAATAGCTGTAAACCAGCTGTTTAAATAGGGCACAGATGAACAAAATGTTAAGTTGATAGATATGTTGAAGCAAGATGTGACGGGCAACTTAATGCATCAAGCTGTATGTATTATTTCAGGATATATTAGTAAAGGGAAATTAAATTCCGTGACTGTCAGTGCAAAATCCATTCCAGGCTGACAGGAAGCTAGCCTTGTCCTGTGCATTTTTGGCAAAGTGGAGAATTTGAAAGCATGAATTGAATTTTGCCAGCAAAGAAAGTTGACCGTAAGAAGTCCAGTTGTATTGATAACTGTGTTTTCTCTCCGTAGGCCTTTGGTCCTTTGATTTGACTGTCACACAGTTGCTCCAAGAAAATGTGGTAGAATCTGAAAGAGGCATCATAAACGGTGTCCAAAACTCCATGAATTATCTTCTTGATTTGCTGCACTTCATCATGGTCATCTTGGCCCCAAATCCTGAAGCTTTTGGCTTATTGGTGCTTATTTCTGTGTCTTTTGTTGCCATGGGCCACATAATGTACTTCAGATTTGCGCAGAAGACCTTGGGAAAACAACTTTTTTCATGTCGCACTCCTGATCCCAAAGTCTCTGACAGTTCACCAACTGGTAATACATCCACTGTCTGAAAGGATCCACTTCTCTTACTAACTTGCTACACAAATATGGTGGTTAAACACATATACTGCTTTTCATGACCCTAAGGTGTTTCTCTAGAGTCGAACGCATGGCTTAGCTGTTTGAGGAAGCTGTTCAAAGAGAACTAAAATTCATCTTACAGTGACCCTGTAAAAGCGTTTCATGTTTGGTAGAGGGCAACCTAATTGGATCTTGACAGCTGGTGTTTCAAAGGATCCCTACATCTAGTAGGTGATCTCAAAAGTTATGTTGACTTTCTGTTGCTGACCCTACAAGTGATACTTTTTAGTGGTTATACTAGCTCAATTTGTTCATGAATTCTGACCAATTCTTGTGTCTATTGAGCAAAACAAGGTGGGTTTTTTAGTTGCTTCAGAATAATTTGATATATAGTATTTGATTTTTTTGTGGAGTTTTTCCTCTGTTTTCCCCTTTACCATGAAGAATGCATCATTCTTCAGGAATCATTGGATTCGTGAAGTGGACTCTTAAGTTCTGATGTTTTCCCAAAATACATTTTTAGTATGCTGTTTTGGTTTAACTTTACAGAAACACCTTTGTAGGGTTTTTTTTGCATGTTTCCTTACAAATTAGGCAAGTGCTAGGTACAAGATATTGTATAAGACTTTTGTTGCACTTGATAGAGTAAAACATAGCCTCATCTTAGCAGAAGCTGTTGATGTAACATTATGAGGCATGGCTTTTTTTAATTGCAAATGACAGGTCTGCTCAGGTTTTATGTAGCAGAAAGTGCTAAGGTCAGAAGTACTGGTACAGGAAAATCTAGGGCTAACTTTATTTTGCCTCAGAGTGCAAGCAGCTTTACTTATTTTTGCTGTTGTTTTCAGAAACCCTGCTAAAGCCTGATATGTTGGTATGTTATTAGTTTTCCAGGCAAAAGAAGTCAAAAAAAGTGGATTACTTGCATGTATCTGTTTTACATGTATGTGAATATTGACTCATTTTGTTCTCAAATACTGCTGAGAAGGTGAGATGTTGGATTGTGTGGCCCTCTAAAGCAACTTTGACGCAATGAAGAATGGTATATCCCTCTGATTTGCAGGAAGTTCTTGCATTTATGCTTTTTTTACCCTGCATGTCTACTAACACAGTACTTCCATAGTCAGTAACTGTATGTGCACTTTTGTGGGAACTACACACTTTGCTCTCGCAGTAGAGTTGAACCTGGTGGTGATCTGAATTTTCCTATGGCATGACAGTATGACTTCTAAACTTAAATCTTTGTAAAAAGGTTTGTTTGCAAAATAATTGGAATGCAAAAGCATATGTCAGCAACTTGTGAAGGGTGTGCTCTACAACTTTTAAGCCATTTTGTATTTTAGGTACTGTCCTTCACAGTCATCTGTGTTGCTAGTCTTCAACCCTGGAATGTAAGTGTGTGAGCTCCATTGGCATTAAAGGCATTACACCAGAGCTGAATCTAAGCCACTCATCATAAAATTTTTAATGATTACATTGTGTATCAAACTGAATAGAATGTGGCTTTTCTCTTGGATACAGTAGCTTGTAAGAGGAGTGGACATGAATGTACAGCCAATGTACTTGTAGCCCTCAGTATTCAATAACTGGATGTAGTAATTCTTCTCCTCTCATGGACCAAAACTACCCATTACCACCATGTTACTGGAAGTGTCTCAGGGATGTTTTCACTACGTTTATAAGTGTTTATACTTTGACCAAGCTTTAGGTTTTTAATAAAGTAAAATATGTAAATTAGAGTAGTTTTAAAAATTTGTGACTCAATCCTGAGTGTAAATTCTTAAGGAAAAGGGAATTTTCTCCATCAGCAGGATTTAAAAGTCAGAAAACAAATAAAACAAACTTTTCTAGACTTGTAGAATAAATATACCCAAAGAATCGCCTGTACAGTATGTGATAAATAAAATACCTCTGATTTGCCAAGTATGTTTTCTCACAAGTATCTAATCTGAACTGGGACCAGATTTTAGTATTGCTGAATATAAATAAAGGTAGCCCAAATGTGAGTGAATGCCTCCATACTGCACTCTGAGCATCTGGATGCCACTGTACTTGTTAGACTTACTGGCCATCAGGGAAACAAAGGTGAAAATGCAGCTTCTTGTGGGCTGTTTATAGCCTGCAGAACCCAGTGTGCCTAAAGTTTTATGCTGCAGCACTCACTGAGCACCAGACATCCCAGAGAGGATGTATTTCTGAAGTCTGTAGAGCTCCAAAAACATAACAAAGAGATGGGAGAGTACTGTGTTCCCATCTGTTTCCAAAGTCTTTTATTTTTTTTTCCTCCAAGAACAATGTAGTCTTATTTGAGTTGAGTAGCAGTTTGTTTCATAAATAGTTCCACTAGGTAGTACAGTCTGAGTCTCAAGCCAAGAAAAGTATTGGGAGGGGACTGGACCTTTGTATTTTGTACACATGATGTTGCTAGGATTCATATGAGCAGATACACGCCTGGAAGGCGAGACAATCCTAAAAGAGAAAGAAGAAAGTTAGATGCTAGCTTTTAGGGGAATAATAAGGTCTAAATTGAAATCCTGAATCTATTGGTCTGAGTCAGATGTCAAAAAATGTATGCTGCTTGAGCCCACCCCATTTGTGTAAGTCTGATGTACACAGACACCTGTACTGATCAGTACTTTGAAGCAATGTGGAGCCTGAAGTCTTACTTAGCGGGACTTTCATTAAGGAAGCATTTTTGGCCTTGTATTTATTTATTTTTTTAAAAAAATGTGTCCAATTTGGATGAAAACTGCCCTTAAAATGTGCGCACTAGAAATCTGTCTTACAAAATAGCGTATTTTATTATACAACCTTATGCTGGACATAGCATTGATTTATGTATTACTATTGTTAAAGCTGTTGAATAAATTTACATAAAAATTTATTTGTCCTGTTTACTGAGTTTGTGGGTATCTTGCTGTGCAATGTTTAGCATGGATCTGGTAGATGAAGGTTTTCCATAGTGGTAGGATGGAAACCGTCCTAAAGCACAAATAATATTGAGAAAGCAAGCAACAAGTATAGTAAAGCCTTTTTGTGACCCTATGGCTCTGTCTTTACTGCACTGATTTTTAATTTACCGCTCACAGATGTAACTGAAGACACAACAGCTGGAAGTGAAGTTGTGTTCTTACAACCCAGGACCACCACTGGTGATGCAGCAGTTTTGTGTATTGACTGGCTGAGCAACAGAGATCAAATGATTTTACCTTCCCAGTCATCTTTTGCCATACTCAATTTAGATGACTGCCTCTGAAGCAGCAACCTTTAGGTGAAACCATTAGGCATAATAATCTGGTTTTAGTCTTGAGAAGTACTTCAGTTGAGTATTTTATACAACAATGCTTCTTATATGTATTTAGGATATGCTTGTGTGATAAATCCCATCTGTGGAAGGATGCTGTGCTCATTCACAAGGATTTCCCTGATTCCTCTTTGAACTAGAGGTTTTCCTAGAAAAATACCTCTATGGGTTGTGCCCAGTTACATTATTACTATGATATTCTCCTATGTGAATTAGAATTATTATTAGTAATAATTACTTATTCTCATGTGGGAATTGGAATGTGGTGAGTTGAAACTATGGGCTTTGCTGCATGTATCAGATCTAGTAGCATTAGGGTAAGTGGTGTACCTCTTTAATAGGAGCTGTCAAAATATTAGTGTTAAAGACAAATAAATATTCTAAAAATTTGAAATCGGTAATTTCCTTCACTGTCACTTACAAAATAAGAGCAGTATTAGAATACTGACTTGAAAAGGTAGTTGCATGGATCCACCCCTGTAGGTACATAGAGGATTTGTCAATGGTATTGTGTCATGGATGAAGAGCACTTTTTCTGAGTGAAGAAGGCCCTCTGCAATTTACTATTCAGTGGTTTCACTGTTCTCTTGTACTCGGGTGTTCATGTTATGGAACATTCTGAGTTTTCTAACGTCCTGTGGAATTCAGTGCTCAGCAACCAAAGGCAGAATGATTGAAGATACGTATCGCTCTGATTACTTGCTTATTGCACTAGGCCACTTACTGGGTAGTTGAGATACCAACCCTTCCTGTGGAAGGCAATGTATATTGCATGTTACAGATTTTACTAGTTTGTTCTGGAATATTTAGCTGCTTCTATTTTCAAATGGAGTTTCTTAAACTGAGCTCTGATGATATGGGGACTGAAAATTGAATCTTGTGAAAGGAAAAAGGATATAGTGAACTCAGTCCCTTCAATTTGAACTATCTTCTGTTTCTTTTATGAGAAAACTGTCTCTTAGAAATTCCAAAAGGGTAAGTAAGTTAGTGTCTAGTAGTTCAAAAATGCTGCAGTTACTGTTGTCTTTGCTTCTACAGAGTATATGATGTATATGTCCTACATTAGCAGAGCTAGCTCATTGCCTTTCTAAGTTGGCTGTGTTCCCTCAGTGATCACTGACAAAGATCACATCTTTTCATGTCACAGTGATGCTCCTTTCCCACTGGGCAGGAGGCTTCTTTCACAGCCTCGTACACAACTAATTTAGTGAAGCACTTATTTAAACTCATAGGCTACAAAGGATCACAATTTGCAGGTAAAGCCTCATAAATCACAGAGCAGGTAAAGCCTCATAAATCACAGACTGGTTTGGTTTAGAAGGGACCTTAAAGATCATGTAGTTGCAGCTCCCCATGCTATGGGCAGGGACACCAGAGAAAAGAAATCAAACATTCTGTGATAGAAATGAACAGGCAATTCCAGAGTAATTTAAAGTAATAATTTCTATTGCTTTTTAGTATTAAAAACTAGCAGATGAATCTGTGTCAATGACAAGTCATAAGCTCTTCGTGACTTTGAAACAATACAAGATTACAAGCAAACCTGACGTAATTCAGAGTATGGATTGTTTCTGCTAGGGATGAGTGCAACTAATAGATCTAGCTTTTCTTAATCTGGCACTGTGAAGGTGATAAATATTTTTTGTCTGCCTCAAGATTTTGACCTGTTTTCAGGTCCTCACGGAGTATTTTGTTGTACTCTGCATTCATGTCTTTCTCAAGTACTTAGTGCTGGAGAAGCTAGTAGTATTAGAGTAATAGTCCTTAATGTTTTGCCCTCTCACACATTCTTTTTCCTGCTTGTGAGTACTGTTAATTGCATGGAGTAAAAATCATTGTAATTTTATTCTTGAAGTTAGACTATGTCTCTAACTTCTGGTTTAAATAACAGGCTATATTTTGCAACTTTGAAGGGCAGAAAAACCTGAACAAGGATGTTTGCTTAAATGCTTGCAAAGTGTATGGACAAAGTGCACACTGTTCAATAATGCTTTTTCAAACACTTCAGCCTGTCCTTGTGTGGGTCAATATTTCTTTCTAGTTAAACTTTATTGCATTTGGTCACAAGAGAAGCATGCAAACGTGCTTTCCACTCTTATTCTAGGTGTAGAGTGATGGAGCAATCTGTTTTCACACAGGCAGAGTTAAGAGTTCTTAATCCTTTGTAAGTGCATGGCAAGTCACTTATGTTTAGAAAACCTGATTCTCCTCCTTTGGCAGACGAGGGAAAGAGAACGTACAGTAGACACTGCTGTTAGAGCGTCAGTGGGTGTCAAAGCATAACTCCGTAAGACCAAAAGCAAACCTGCAAGTCAGCAAAACACTTGTTAAAGCTGTACAGATTGGCTCAGAAAATGCACCCACTTTGTTCATAGTAACCCATTGTCCACTTCAGTCGGGAAAGACAGTATAGAAGATTTCTGCATCCCAATGACAGTATACCAGAGTCTGAAAGGAAGTTTTACCTTGAGCAGCAGAACTAATGAAGTACGGGTTTGTCTATCTGTGTCCTCAGTCCCTACACACCCACAGCTGCAATAACTGTGGCTCCTTCCCCTGTCTTGTGTAATCCTAACTCTTCCATGAGGTCTCCTCACAGTGCTCCCCTCTCCTCTGTTTTATCAGCAGAGCAAAGTAGAGCATGTGCTCTGACTAATCCTCAGGATCGATGTGTATGCAACGGGCCCATGAGTGCTCAGGGACTGATTGGCCAGCTCACAGGACAAACAGCACATACAGAGTCTTGTGCTCATGGCTTTTCCCTTAGAGAAAGGAAACAATTTCAGACTTCTCTTCTACTCAGTTGCTGATTCTAATAAAGTTGTTAAAGTCAATCTTTGAGACTTTCATCATGTCACAGAACCATATAATAGAATGGTTTGGGTTTAAAGGGACCTTAAAGATCCTAGAACTGTAGAATCAACTAGGTGAAAAAGACCTTTAAGATCATGTCCAACTATAGCCCCAGGACTGCCAAGACCACCACTAAATCATGTCACTAAGGACCTCATCTACACTGTTCGTGAACCTTTACATGGATGGTGATTCCACCACTGCCCTGGGCAGCATGTTCCACTGTCTGACCACTCTCTTGGTAAAGAATCTTTTCCAAATATCCAGTCTAAACCTCCTCTGGCGCAGCTTGAGGCTGTTTCCCTTTGTCCTGTCACTGATTACTGGAGAAAAGAGACCAGCCACGTCCTTAATCCATCCTCCTTTCAGGTATTAGTACATAGCGATAGGGTTCCCCCAAGCCTTTTCTTCTCCAGACTAAACAACCCCATCCGGTTCCAACCCCCTGCCATGGGCAGGAACACCTTTCACTAGAGCAGGTTGCTCCAAGCCTTGTCCAGCCTGGCCTTGAGCACTGCCAGGGATGGGGTAGCCACAGCTGCCCAGTGCAACCTGTGCCTCACCACCCGCTTAGGGAAGAGTTCTCTTCTAATGTCTAATCTAATTCTACCCTCTGTCAATTTAAAGTCATTCCCCCTTGTCCTGTGACTGCGTGCTCTTGTAAAAAGTCCCTTGCCATATTTGTTGTAGCCCCTTTGGATGCCAAAAGCTGCTCTAAGGTCTCTCCAGAGCTTCCTCCAGGCTGAACAAGCCTCTGGTCTTCATAGCAGAGGTGCTCCGGCACTCTGGTCATCTTCATGGCCCTCCTCTGGACTTGCTCCAGTGCTGTCATGTTTAGATGGAGTTAACCAAGAGGTTCAAAAGCTGTTTGTCAGGAAGTAAGGGATGTGACAGAGAGCAGTGTAATTGCCTAAGTCCTGTGTCCTTTGAAAAAATGGGTAAACTGTGTCGTGCCTGGCGTGTGATGTGTGTTATGGCTGTATGTCTGTTGCCAGCACTAATATCCTAAAAAACTGATAAAGTGGTCCAGAAAAAAATGTAAGATGAAATCCAGTGTAGACAAATGCAAGGCACTTGCATTTAGGCAGGACAAGCTGGCTGTTCAGATTACAGCATGCTTGAAACTCTGGAAGTTGTGAAATTTCTTATCCTGAATATCTTGAAGGGCAATTACCATTTTTCCAGCTCTCTTTTCATCCAGTTTTATGGAATATGTTCCTACAGTTCTTCCAGTTCAGTATTTCCTCTAGAACTGAGAAGCCTATTTCACACTGACTTTTCACATTAGTTTACAACCAGTTAATTGCCTTCCAGAGATCTGTCAAATGGATAGCTTGTCCATCAATAAATACATCTTTTAATTTCATGTCTTAATGTTCACTTTCAGTTTATAAGCAATCTCTGAATTCACTATTACAAGCTGTTATGCAGGATTATTAAAGCTTTCAGGCATCTTTTGTAAGAATGAAAGCTTTTCCTCCTGAGTACTCTCAGTACTCCACAATTACCACAGTCAGATTTCATAGAGCAGTGATACAGCAGATCTTCAAAGGGGTGCTGCTGAAGGCAGAGCTGAAATACCTGGTTGAAAGAATAAAACAGTGTGAAAATCCTCTTTTGCTTAGAACATACAAGTAAACAGCTTCATGAAGCACCTTTTCATCTGAGGACCTTTGTGAGTAGGACACCTAAAGTGGAGAAAACACACGTTCTTCACATTACCATTTCCAATACAGTTCAAACCATTTCAGATATTTTATCTTGACCTAAAGGACTGAAACTTACGCCTCTTGATTAACATTCATATAATTTCAGCAGGGAATCTTCTATAACTAAACAAAGTCTTCTGAATTATTTAGCATGACAGTGAGGAATATTAGATTTTTGGTACCACAGTACAAATGTTCCTGTTTTCATTCAGCAGACTTGCCAAAGCTGGTGTCCAAAACACTCATATGTAATACTCCTATGCAGAGCCTGCCTGCATCGTATGTATACATGTCCTACAGTGCTAGTCTGCTGCTTTGAGCCCTTTTAGCTGTCTGAAGCCTGCTCATTTAAGAGCTGCAGGCCTTAACTCGGACAGTGTGTTCCCTGGGGCTGCTCCTAGAAAGGCACATTTTGATTCTAAGACTGCTGAAAAGGTAAACACAATGCTTGAATTCCTTTATTTCTTGGAGCTTCTTTCCCCTGGCAGACCACATTAGACATAAGAATTTTCAGGGAGTTATAAAAATATGTGGTCTGTCCAGCTGAGAAAGAGGGAGGAGGAGTTGTCCATGTTAGAAATATTTGTTCAGCTGCTGCTGGAGTAAGGCCAGTTACTGTTTACAGTATGAAGTGTGCTGCAGTCCGTTTGTCTGCTAAAGATAACAAAACAAGATAAAGGATCCATTCTTTTGGGACAGTTTTGACAAAAGTTTCAGAGGAATGAAATCTACTGACTTGAAATGTTAGGAGCTTTTTTCTTATTTATTTACTTGGCTGGGATAGATATACTGCTCATCCTGTACTGACCTTGGCATCGGTCAGCCATGCCCAGAAAGGGCAAACTGACACGGCTGGGGGCCAAAGAACACTAAACAGCCCATCTGGGCTGCAGAGCTTCCTTGGTGGATATCTGAGCAAAGCCAGAGCTGCTTTGCAGTAACTCCCTTCAGATTTCGGTAGCATAATCTCACGGTATCAGTGGACCAAGTGGATGGAATCAGGAACAAACTCTCCCACAACCGCTGCACACTGTAGGGCAGTTGGAATGTAACCAATTCCTGGAGAGAAACACACAAAATATCACTAGGAGTAGTATGTGTCCATATAAACACATAAAACTATAAACAAATATTTCTCTCAGGAGAACTGTTTTCTCTATGAAAGTCTCTTGAATGCCTTTGAAAAGTTTCTTCTCTCTCTGAAATACCAAGAAACTTAAATGTGTCAGGAAGCCTTTATTTAATTATTTTTAAGACAGAGTGTTTTGCTTATTGTATGTCTTCTTATAAAGTGACAGCCATTTTTGTCATGCACGCTTCAAAGGCCTTTAACTTTACATCCTTTTTACTGCCTTTAGCATCCCAGGATAGCCTTTCCAGGGATTTTCAGTTGTCAAAGAAGTAGAGTCATGCTCTGGCTTTTTTGCTTTCTACTGTCTTGCTTGCTGTAATTAGTGCCTGAATCTGGCAGATATCACCTCAGTGCAAAATCCACAATGTCTACAAAAAAATAGAATGCCTTTAATTCCCCTTTAATTCCTTCCCCTGAATCTGTGTCATTTGGCTCATGCTTAGCCAAAAGAGGGAAAATAGACTGTTCTACCACTGTTTGTTTCCTCTCTTTCTTTAATCTTGTATGACTGGACACAAGGAGGAACATTTTCTGAATAGAGGAATGGGGCGAATAGGGGAATCAGACCTGAGTATGTCTGATCTTTGGATTTACAGCAAAGACAGCCTGATCAGACAATAGCAGAGATATGTTTTCCTTAAGATGAATGCTTAGATATGTCCTCCCTCCACAGATAGATAATAAATTCTTTTCCAGTGCTGCCTTGCTAACTAAAACTAGATTTTCAGTAACAAAATGGCAACTTGACTTGGGTTATTAACATAGGAACCAGTTCAAGTTCAGGGCTGTAGAGAAACATATAGTTTCATTTTATCTACTAAGCTGTGTTAAACTCTAATTTTTGGCTTATCTAAATAGAACAGGGGAAACAGAAGAGAACAAGGCTGATGATAGCTGGATGTTAAGCAGAAAACTGTAGCTTAAGACTGGTTTTGTACTTCTTTCCCATGTTGCATCTGCTAGCTGGTTGGCATTCCCCACTTGGCCCCAGAGGACATAGGTTAGATGAGTATCAGAGCAGGGAAACAGAAGACCACATTAATAACCTCAGTGCTTTCTAGCAATAATAAGTCCTCTTAAATGTGATAAAGGAATTGAAGTGCGCATCAGCATTCTCCTCAACCCAAGCCACCTACACAGAGCCCCAAACCACGGAAGTTGCGGTGGTGTGTTCAGGATAGGTGCTGGTTTCTGGGTTCGTACATTTCCCATGCATTACCTATTTGCTGAAGATACTTTTGTATTCTTTGACATCAGAAAAGGAGGATGTAGAGGAGCTACCCAATCAGTGGCACTTCAGCAGGTTTATTAGTGGTTTTCAAGGTTTAGGCCTTACTTGTAGCCTAGACCTGAACAGGATGACCAAGGCAGCAAAAGCTTTCACTGTTGTAGCTCGCTGAATGTGTGCAGCATTGGGTTCACACTTCAGTGTTACTTCAGGTCATTCTGTTCAGACACCCATGCACTGCCATTATAAATTCCAAGAACCTTCACCTTTGGAAAGGACATCATGTCAGTTTTGTATTGAATTAATAAAAAATATATATTTTGGGAATGATTTCTCTATTACCATTTCGTCTTCTAATTCTCTTCATTAAAAGACAAAACTGTGAATGAAAAAGTACAGTTCTAAGACTCCTTGTTAACACTTCAGAATAGAGGGTTATCAGACACATTAAAAACAATGTAGTTCTAACATATTGCTGCTTGTGAAAACTGTCACTGAGTAAAATTTAAACAATAAAATAGGAATAGCTCACCTCAGTAGTATTGACTGCAATTTCTAGAGTTCATTTTTATTCAGTTAACTTTGCTTACAGCTACAAATAACGCAGTTCAACAAAAGGGAAAGACCAGTTTTGCAAGACCATCCTGAGGAAGTGATACAAGGCATTATTAGATGCTCTTGAGGATAAGTCAGCAGTTCTTATGTTGCATCATGCTAAATAAATTATATAAGGAGTTTGGCTATGCTCACAAAACAATAGTAAACCAATTCTTGGGAGCCCTAAGTACAAACATTGGTTAGAAATGGAAAAGGCAGTTCTGACTGGGTTTTATAGAGCAGCAAAATATGGCTGATAGCAAGAGAGGACTGGGAGAAGGCGGTTTCTGTAGAGAAGTATTTGTCCAGTGCCTGTAGAAGAGCGTATGGGAGAGCTCAGACTGGAATGATAAAAGTGCATAAAACATTAATGAAGTGGGAGGTATGGCAGCCCACCAGGAGCATGTGACAGAGGACACAGATACTGCAGAATGAGATTCATTGGTTTCCATGTGATAACCTCTCTCCTAGTCATTGTTTAAATTCCTGCAAACTTCAGATGCTTCATTTATTTAGTGCATGTTCCCATTTTCTCTTACTCTGAAGCATCACTTGTCACACTGCAGTAAACTGTATCTAGAGCTTACTCCTGCCTCTGAAGCTGTCTGGAGTGAGACAGTTTTGTGCCGTCCTAAGGATACTGACTGTGGGTTCATAAATACAGGTTCTTTGGGTCTTGTGCTTGATGAATGCATCCAGATTTCTGGACTCTGATAGTCTCAGTCATCTGCTGTTGAAATCTTAAAGAAGCAGGACAAGAAGCAAAATGTGTTTGTGTATTTCAGGAAAAAAAAAAGATGAGTAAACTATTGGGCAGAGACCAAGAGGAATTACCTAATTATAGCCATACTAAAGAGTTCAGCGAATTACTCATGAACTTGTGAGAAATACATAGCACAAAGGTAACTCTAATTACCATGTGTTAAGGGTTTATTCTGTATAGCAGAAATATATAGCACAAAGTACCTATAGTCCCCTATATAGTGTGGATATGGCAGATGGCCTGTGCCAGGCAGCTTTGCTAAAACAGCAAATTAACTCAGCACAGCCCTTCAACAGACCACATGTGTCCAACCTACCGCAGCTTAAAGTTCTGTAAAGCAAACTGGAAACACCATCCTCCGCTTTCTGAGTAAACTGCCCTCCACGGAGAATGGAGAGCCACACTGCCCATGCTTCCTGCCTAGAGATTATTTGTCTTTTCAAAGACAGGTTTTATTTGCAAGAAAAATTACATGATTATATGTAAGCTACAGACAAAATGCAAGAGCTGCAACTTCAGGTGGCTGCGTCACCGCAGGCATTTTTCTTACCACTCCTGTAATAAAAAGTGCTTGAGAATGTTTCATTCTGTGACACCCGAACTCTTGTATAAAGGTTACAGGGTAGATGGTTAAAGGGTAATATACTTTTTGTTCTTTTAAATGGTCAGATATTACATGGATGGAAGTCAGACACTTGTGGAGGGGCCAAGTCAAGCAGAGGGGTGGGAAGTAGCACTCCCAGAGTGAGCAGGGAAAATGGCAATAATCTTTCTTCCTATCTTAGTCTTCTTTTAACAACGCCTCAGCACCTTTTCCCTGGCAGCTCTGACGAAGGGGCTTCTTGGCATGACATCCCTCCAGCAGAGCTGACACTCAGTAGGTGAGGCCACCAGCAGCCTTGGTAAGTCTGAGCCAACGCAAGAGGCCCAGCACACTGGCAAGCTAATGTTGTGGAAGGGAGAACTACTGTAGGAGAAACCATACTTGTTACTCTCTGTCTCTCAAGTAGGCAGAGAGGTTAGGAGAATGCTTGTTCATCCTTTGTGATCAGCAGCTGTTTTAGCAGGCTTTCAACAAGAACAGGCCAGAAAGAATGAACCTTATACTGTGCCAAGTGCCTGGACACTTTAGCTAGACTTTGCCAAGCTCACGCCAGCAGCCTGCACGGCACCCTTTCTCTGATAAACCCAGGACTTCAGTCTCCGGCTCCGTCACACCAGGGCAGAAGGAATAAGGGAGAAGGTAACGAGGCACCCAGAGAAACTCAGAGAGCAACTCTTGTCTCTCCTTCCATCTATGGGATGCCGAAGGCCAGGAAACACAGTCATTACAAAGCCTATTGCAGAATGTAATTAACTCAAGCTAGAGCTTTTGAACTCAGCTTCTTAAAATGTCTTCCTCCTTTTTACAGGCATTAAGCAGTCACCTTTTCTAAAGGCTCAGAGAGAACCACTCTCCTCTTATTAATTAATCTTATTTAAATGGTCAAGAAAGGCTCTTTTCTCCTTTTGGGTCTAAAATATAACTTACAGGCCATGCAAGTTATCACAGTCTCACCAGAGAGGACTACAACTGAGAGGTGAGATATGTACTACTCATCATTGATATGTATGTGTAAAAAGGCAGCTAAAGTTTTTTCTAAGGTGTCTCAAACTTAGAAAGCTCATAGAATGCTTCGAAAATGCTTGGGGCACTTCCTTGTTCTGTTAAAAGCTAATGTTGTGAAAGGGGGAACTACTGTAAGAGAAAACATACTTGTTATTCTCTTCCTCTCACGGAGGCATAGAGGTTAGGAGAATGCTTGCTCATCCTTTGTGATCAGCAGCTGTTTCAGCAGGCTTTCAACAATAGGGAACATTAGTACCTTGTATGTGCTTTGCCAAATGAAATGCTATTTTTGGTATGAGGTTAAGGGCATGATTCAGCAGTTTCCTATCCAACAAGTAGTTCAAACCCAGAGTATTTTAAGACTCACTATCACGTGTTTCCTGGTTAGAGTTTTCCTATCCTACTTTATCTGTGATTATATGGTAAATCTATTAATGTATCACTCATTAATAAGTATGGAAGCACCCTGAGTCGCACAGTATAGTGAGAGGGCTCAGTCAAATGGATACAGTGATCATTAAAGGTATTCCTATTGAATAGAATTATTTGTGGTACTCTTTAAGATATTTCAATTCTTGTGAGAAAATTAAGTTTCCTCTAAAGAGACCTGCAATGAAATAAAACCATGGCAAGATTAACTCTTTTGTATTGTACCATGCTACTCTTATGTCACTTTGCACACAGGTAGGAGGATTAGTAATCTTCTTAGGGCTACTAATAGAAGGGAAGCAACTTTTCCATATTTCCTGGATTGGGGTTCTGGTTGCATTTACTCCTTTAACATTGACAAGAGAAAAATACAGTGATTAGAGAGGTCAGCTGTAAGTCTGGAAATCTGAACTGACAAGAAATCAGAACATGATGAGAAGAAGAGGATTCAACTGTCTTAAAATGTGTGATGTGAGGCACTCTTTAATCTGCAGTCAGGTGTGCACTACTGTCATGTGTTGAGGGCTCATGCTGTATAGCAGAAATACAGCATCATTACTAACAAGCAATGCCTTTGGCATAAAAATCTTGAGTAGAGCTAAAAAGGAAACACAACTCATGTGATGGACACTTCAGCAGTTTTTAAGTCCCCTTTCTTTATTCACACACGAATGCTTTGCACAGGTCCCCTCTCCCCACTGCCCTGCCATCTCCCTGGGTAGCTGGCTAATACCATGTGCAGGGGTACCTTCTCTTCCAGTTTCCTGGGGAAGAATCCTGACATGGTGCTTTCCTATGGGAAAGCACTTTGGCCTCCTTGCTACAATAGCCTGCTTGTCTCATAAACTTTGAGCTTTCATAGCTCCCCCTCAATTTTCAGCCAGAAAATGGGATGAAGCACATCTGATGCCCCTTGGCACATCCACCTCATTCCTTGCACAGAGAGGAAAAGCCTGGGTGCAGGGTACTGCCCCTGGGAGCCTCTACAACCTACAGGTTTGTGAGGTGGCCCCAGCCCAACAAGTGGCCTTCCAGGTCCCCACAGAAGTGACCATACCAGGGACTGCCCGGACTATTTGTCTTCTGTGGGGCATTAAGGTTAATGCGATTGTAAAGGGCAACTTCCAGTATCCTTGAAATCAAACATGTTCCTCCAGAGAAAGATTTCATGGTATTTCCTTTGCAGGGAGGGGCAGAGAACGAGAAGTGGAAAGAATCCAATGTGATAGCACAGTGCTCACTGGAAAAACAAAGAATAATCACAGCTCGCAGTGGAGGTTAGTGATTCCTGTTGTCCATATGGGAGTTAGGCACCTAAATGGCTTTGCAGATCCAGTCCATGATCTAGAATTAAAGTAAGGCTTCCACCTAGGCTATAAAACTAGATGTTAGTTCAGTGACTGAACTGGGAGAAGGGAGGGAAAGGGTCTCACTAAGCCTCAAACTCTCGAATGTTCTTGGCAAAACCAACAAAAAAAATAAAAACAAAAGAACCCACACTCCAAAAAATATTTT
Source organism: Bolborhynchus lineola (assembly GCA_025448015.1). Taxonomy (NCBI): domain Eukaryota; kingdom Metazoa; phylum Chordata; class Aves; order Psittaciformes; family Psittacidae; genus Bolborhynchus; species Bolborhynchus lineola. The sequence goes on from JAOEHX010003707.1 coordinate 17,670, forward strand.
GGGAAAGCCAAAATATTAAGCCTTATCCAAAGCATGATTTAAAAAGCATCATTCTCTACACAAAAGTAACTCTGCAAAGTAGAATGTTAAAATGCTTTTAAATGTCAACCCCCCAAACAATTTATTTGACTTTTTACTCAAGTGATAAGAAAAACCTGCTTGTTTTGGTTGTAGCTGCTCTGTGATTTAAATCGAATTCACAACAAAACTTCCTTAACACTGTAGTCCCAGCCTGCTGATTTGTATTTCTAGGGGGGGTACAAGATGTATGAGAATGAAATGGTGAAAATTAATGTTATGTCACATCACAGCAGAGGAATAGCAACAAACCAAGGAATTAAGAATAAATCACTTGTCCTTTGGCGAAGGTAACTTAAGAAAATGGCTGTTGAAAGTTTTGTGGCTCCTGTGTTCACTCAGCTGTTCATGGGAAAGATAAAGCACTTTGGCAGTGAAATGCAAATGCGAGGTATGTCACGTGAGGTTTTCTCAAGGCTATTTCTGGCAAAGAAGGGC
>JAOEHX010003711.1:12180-40668 GCA_025448015.1 Bolborhynchus lineola
GGTATTGGAGCTAGATGATCTTAAGGTGCTTTCCAACCCTAACTATTCTATGATTCTATGTGTTTGCTGGAGATCTCTAGGTAATTCCATACTTCCCAAAGAGATCTACGGAAAAATCTGAATGTTTTCTTGTGTGTCTTAATCCTCCTGCCAGAACTTTTGTTCTGATCTTTAGTGGGCAAGGGAGACAGTTTATGCTTTTCTTTCGCTGTTCTCTGTATTTGACAATTGCTTAACAGCTGCTTCCCCCCCCAAATTAAGTAATTTGAGTTCTTTCTGTCTGCCATTACATGTGTTACCCTTATTAGTCTTTCTGCTCTCCCATTATGCTATCTTCAGTCATTTTTTTCCTTAAAATAGGGTACTGAAAATGGGCAGTGTTTGCCTGTGTATTGTCATGGAGTAGAAGATTGCTTCAGATGTCTTGCAAATTACTGCTCTTTTTTACCTATTCCTTCCTTTTCCAGAGCAGTTTGTGACTTGCTGTAGCAGCAGCTTCTGCTAAGTGAGTCACTCCCCTTTTCATGTTTGTGCAGTTAATTATAGATATGTCAGTATAATTCTTCGGTTTTATTCACACTGAATTTTATCCTGTATGTTCAGATCCTCTCTCCCTTACCAAAGGCCTTGTTAATTCTGATACCGGTATGTGGAATAATGTAAGTGTTTTAGAGGGAGAAATGCGTTAGTAATGATAGTTCATGCTTGTGTTGTGACTTTTAGATGAGCAGTTGTTCTCACTTGTTAAAGTTTTGGACACAGAGCTTTTCATTCCAATCCTGTCTTAGTGCCTTTTAATATTATCTTCTGTTTGCTGTCCTTGTTTAGCTCTTAAAAGCTTATCTTTTAGAGAGTTTTTTCCTGTTTTCTCCTTTCCTAATCTGTGAAATCCTGCTTCAAAGTATTTGTTGTTCTTGTACTTGTGGGAAATAGCTGAAAATATTTTTCTTTCAAGAAAATCTGAAATAGTTGGTGTTTCATTTTCTTATCATTTTAGATTTGTCCAGTGTCCATTTCCTTATATTGTGTTATTTTCCTGCGTTCTGGGATGAATTCTTTGGAACTATGTATCTCTTCTGTTATGTTTCAATAGCTTTCAGAAAAACTTCACTTTTAATAGAATTCACTCCTTGCTTTTAAGCTTTTTGAATGTTTGAGTAGTTATTTAAAAGCTTTAATATTTTTTAGCAGCTTTGCTTATGCAAGTTTCCCACAGTGGAGCCTCCTTTCATTCTTTCTCCTTCTGGATGATGAAAAATAGAAAATGAGCTCTGTTAAAGTTTATCTATTGCCCTGTTGTTATTTTTGTAATCAAATAATCTGCAAGACTGCGTATAGGGACTTTTATGATAGATGATGGCAGCCTGTTGTCTTCTGAGCAAATCAAGTGCTCCCTTATTGAATATTGTACAAAGATTCAGTCCACAGGGAATAGCATTAGAAATCTGCAATACATGCTCATTTATTTTCCACTTAGTCAGTAGTTACCTTTCTAGAGTGCTTCTTGACAGGTTCAGCCAATGAATATGGAATGGCAGTTGTATGTTGTTCTCTCTGATCATGTGTTTGTATTAATAAAAAAGCTAAACCTTAACAAGATCCTAGAGGTTTGTATTGGCAGCTTGGACAGGATCCGAGGCCGAACCTCATCATAGGTCTGCCTGAGTTACAAAAGCATAATAGCTACTTTGCTTTCACAAGATCATTTTTTCATGAAGGTATTGAATTTATGCTATTCTTAATTTATTTATTTTTAATTCTGGGTAAAACACACTGGTTTTTTTTTGTCACCAGAATTCAGAATAGTAGGTAATGTCTGTCCATCCATCATATTATTTGAGGATTTCAGCTGCAAGGTGAAGCATGTCAAGTGATAAATGAACTACACTAGTAAAAAGACCCTGGTGGAACTATACTATAGTAAAAATCTTGAAATTGCATTCCCAGAGACTTCCAATTGGGAAATGGTATATTTATTGAAATTAAAACTTCAGTGATAGTGGATCAGCTTAAGTAATGCCAGAACTGTCAAGGCATCTTATTTTGTCACCAAAATCCTGACTTAAAAAGAGTGAGGGAAAGAAAGTAGTATGAAGTACGTTTGTTTTAAAAGCAAAGGTAGATTTACAAGTACTTTAAACTCAGAGCAATTTTGATGAGTATGTGTTCAGTTGACATGAAATGTTGATGTTCATCAATACGAGATGTTGATGCTTCAGTATTTGTTCCTATTTGGAACTCAAAACACACACAAGCATTTAAGGATTTGAAAAGAGTTTGCAAGGAACAGAAAACGTTTGGGCACTTCGTCAGAATGTGCCAAATAAGAAAGAATGCTGCCTTACCTCTTCATGATGTAGTGTTCCAGATCACAGGTTTAGAGAACTAACAGTGAATATGAGGTGGATGTTTCTAGTCCAAGATACAAATGTTTATGTGCACTACAAATGTGCACTGTGTAGTGAGATGGAAACCCACTCTTCTACTCATCTCCCAGAACATTTTTATGGTTATTTACCGTTTTTGTTAGTCTTTGGTGGGGCTCTCTTTATGGGTTTCTTGAAATTACTTTGTGTTCAGTGGGTTTGGATTTTTTTTTTTTTCTATGAGAACTGCTTTTTCTTGCTTTTAAAGCTGAAAAACTGAAAGAGTTTAAACACTTAAAATTCTTGCAGGAAAATGGTGGTACATCAACCAACACCCCCCTTTATATTAAAAATAGGAATTCAGTTGTTTCTTGCTTCAGTTTGTTTTTTAAATTAATCTCTTTAAATGTTTAGTTTCTCTGGGCTGTTCCTTCCAGTTTATGCCTTTTTCAGACAGAAAATGGAAATATCTATAACACAATGTCTAAAATGTTTCCTATTTGTAAGATGATAATACTCAAATATTTTGACAGTATTTTATATATATATATTCAGATTTAGTCTTCAGATTCTTTCGGACATTAAGATGTTTATGTGAAAATACTTGCTTTTTAGAACTCCTTAAAATGAGCAAGTTACACTAGAGAATCAGTTGATGCCATACTAGTCAAAGAAACAGATAATTCTCAAGTTTTACTAATTCTGAATTCAGTAGTGGTTTTACCGTCATCATTTCCCGTTACCTTAATGCAAGAGAATGACAGTCTCCTTTTGTGTGTTTTTTGGTGACATACTTCAAATTTAAGTGACACAAGAAGCAAGAAGTTAGGCTGTGTTGTGTTTATTCAATTACATGTTTCTGTTTACCTGTCCATTGTATAATACTTCATTTAATTGGTGATGATTCAGTCATATTGATCACGTGCTAGAAGAACTGCATGCAACTGATTCATAGAATCCTACAGTCAAATAGGTTGAAAGAGACCTTTAAGATCATCAAGTCCAACCTTTACCCCAGGACTGCTGAGTCCATCACTAAAGCATGTCACTGTGGGCTTCATCTTATATGTGTTTTGAGCACTTCCAGGGATCATGTCTCCATCACTTTCTTCTTTTATTCTGAATTTAGATTATTAAACCATGACATCCAGCTATTTATTTGAGCAACTTTCTGACATTCTAAAAACATAGTCACACTGTAATCTGTAAAATTACTTCGAGAAAGAGTACATTATTAGAGATGTGTAACATTTGATTTGAGGTCAGTGCATAGTTTAATGTATAGAATTCAATGAAGTAGTACTGGGGTTAGTACATGAGCACTGTTTTTGTGATTTTAGAAATAACACAGAGGAATCTTTTTTCTCTTCCTGTGAACAAACCAACCAAAGGATACTGGCGCTACATGGAAAAGAAAATGTTGCTGTTATCTAATATGCCACAGATTATGTATAGTTGCTGTCTTTAAGAGGATTGATTTTACTTTTGTCCTCGGTCAAAGATCAATGGAAGGTTTTTGGTGTATTCTCATTGCTTAGCAACAGTCTCATTTTAGACTAAAGGAAAATTCTTTCCTCTAAGAATATGTTTTCCCAATTTAGCCTAATCCAAGGTAAAGTCATTTAAGTGGCACCTGCTGACCTGAGTCTAGGGGGCCAGGGAGGGCGCTTCTGTGGGAGGTCGCGTTTGCTCAGCGACTGCCTGAGCATTGATCTGTTCATGGGAGGTAATGAGTGATGAAAAACACCACTTGGTGGTTTTTCCAGTTTACTTTCCTTCTTCACTCACTAAATTGTCTTTACCCAGACCGATACATTTCCTCGCGTTTCCCTTCTCTCCCATGCCTCTTACCATTGCAGGGGTATGTGTGAGCAAGGGTCTGTAAGGTGCTTAGCTGCTGCCTGGGGCTAATCCACCACAGAGCTCTTAAATCCATAAACATTTCACTCTGTGTGTTTCCATGATATAACTCTTGAATATGGTCCTAGAAGAAACTGCTAATTGCTTGTAATTTTGACATTATCTTAGCATTGTTTGTGGGATTTTACCTCTCCCAAGCTGGCCTTTGAAAAGGAATCTGCTCTACCTGGTGAACGAGGGGAGTTAGGCATGAATTTGGATGGACAAATAATGCTTAAGAAAGCTGAATTCATCTTTCAGCTTTAACTGTCAGTGATATGGTTTTCTTGGCAGTATATAAGAAAATTCTTAATTGATCCAGCTTAAGCAAGGGTTATGTTGCACTTAAACACTTGGATGACTTTATGCTTCATTGCCAGTGCCTAGTGGTACATAAGCCAGATGGGTGAGTTGATCGACTGAAAGCTTCACAGCCTCTCCTAACTTCAGTTACTATTTTTGAGGGAAGTTGTAGAGTTTTCAGTTTGTAGTAGTTCCATAACTGGTTTATCGTATGCTGTGTGAATCATAGAATTGTTTAGGTTGGAGAAGACCTTTAAGGTCATTGAGTCCAACTGTTAACCCAGCACTGCGAAGTGCTAAACCATGTTCCGAAGCACCATATCTACACATCTTCTAAATACCTTTGGGAATGGTGACTCAGCCACTTCCCTGGGCAGCCTGTTCCAATGTTTGTCAACCCTTGTGGTGAAGAAATATTTCCTGCTACCCAATCTAAGCCTCCCCTGGTGCAACTTGAGGCCATTTCCTCTTGTCCTATCACTTGTTACTTGGGAGAATGGTAGTGGTAGCAGAAGGAAGCAAGACAAAAGGCAGAAAAATGGTTCCCTTTAATAGGGTGCGGATGAAAACAGCAGCTTAATATCTTGGTCTGCTATGGCGGAATACTAAGTTACTTATGCCAGTGGAAGAAACCTCCTTTTGCATGTTAGATTTATCAGTAAACTATGAGTAACAGATTTATGACTATCTGTACCTTCAGAAAGTGATTTCAGAGCACTTTAGTATTGGTCTATCCAATAAGCCAATAGTGACAAATGAGTGTCCCTTCTTTGTCCCAGTGCGGTAGGTGTGTGAGCTCGTCATGCTTTGTGCCAGATAACAGCTGAGGGCTGAACTGATGCAGGTTCAGGAGAAATTAATGATTTCTGATGCTTTATCACAAAATCACCAGCTGTCTGTGCAAAGAACTTACAGGAATGTATGACTAAGGGTTAGGGGCATAGGGGAATACTACTGCCTTGCAGTGCTGCTCTTTTCAGTTTGTCTTGTTCAAACCATACAAGCCACAGGCTCAGGCATCTTGTAAATTGTCCGTCCTCCATTTCCTGGGTGTGTATGATGAGCGAGGTGGTCTGAAGAAGATGATTTGGTTCCGCATCTCTGGAATGCGTTTAGTTACATCAGTTTAGCTTCAGAGGGCATGCTGTTGTTCCATGTTGTATGATTTAGTTCTGTTTTCAGGATCTGCTGCTAATTCTCCTCTTCCATAATTACTAGGACTTTTAGTGGGCTGTTTGGGGGAGGGCCATAGGTAAGCAGTACTGCTTTAACTGCTTTCCTTGCTCCTTTTTAAATTTTCTTGCTTTGGATGCAGAACATGTAGAGATGCAGTATGAGAGCCTTACTTGTTTATGCAGCAGTCTGTCTGCTCTGATCTGGTCATATTTCACCTATTAAGAGTGCTATGTCTTTCAGCCTGCTAAACAGGAGATTGGAAGCTTAAGATGAAGTGATCCTAATCAGTCTCGTGCTTAAGTATTTTGTTGATGTAACATGACAGATCAGATTATTGAAAAAAGCCTTGTAAGAATGTGTTTCTGTTCAGGTTCAAAGTAAAGGTTTTTTCATAAGAGTTGCATGTTACAGCCGTTTACACTTCAAGGGAGCACAAGACATGTTAATGTAGCAGAACAATAGAAGGAATAGTTACCATTGTCTCTCTTCCTTTGCGAGCCTTGTCTTCACTGTGATCATTAGTAGCTATAGTTTATCTGCTCACACAGAGGCCATACTGGAGAGGATTATTAGCAGAGGAAATCCAGAGTTTAATTGTAACTCAGGGTCCTGCCTAATTATTACAGGAAAAAAGTAAAAATTGAGCTAGACTTGAGTAATCCGTGTAAGAATCCTTATTTACTGGTTACTGAGAAGAATATACTTTAATAGCTTTTCACAGTTACTACTTTGGGATGTTATTTTCTTGAAAGGCAATAAGTAGTTAACCTTATCTTCAGCCTTTAAAATAAATAAAATACAAGTTCCATATATCTTTAAGAACTTCTGTCTTTGATAATGAGTTCATAGTGATTGACTTCATAATCTTAAGTATACTGAAGACTGTAGGAGTAATATTGATCAAAAAGCATAAGCATAGAGATTAAAGGTGTTTATTGAACGTAGACTTTGAGCCTTGGACTTGGTATAACTTTTGCTGTCATATTCTACTTGTAGGTAAAAAGAACATACTCTCATGGTACGTATAGAGCTGGCCCAATGAGACAGATCAGCCTGGTTGGAGCAGTTGATGAGGAAGTGGGGGATTACTTCCCTGAATTCCTTGATATGTTGGAAGAATCACCCTTCTTAAAAGTAAGGACAGAAGGGAATGGGTTGGGAGATGGGGGACAATGTACTGTCTAGTACTGTTACAATAAAGTGAGAGTACATAATACTTGCTTAGGTAATTGAGTGGTGTAATAAATGTTTTTGTTGTGACAGATAAAGGCTGCTTTTAAAAAGTTTTTAAAATAACTCACTTGAAAACTGTGGCTTGTATTTCCCATTAGTGTACACTGCCATGGGGAACACTTTCTAGCTTAAAATTAGAGAGTCGTAAAGACAGTGATGATGGTCCCATTATGTGGGTACGTCCAGGAGAGCAGATGATCCCTGTGGCTGACATGCCAAAGTCACCTTTCAAAAGGAAGAGGTAGGTAGAATGATTTTGCTTGATAAATGTCTGGTCAGTATTCTTTCTCTATAAATCCATTTTATCCCATCCTTTTACTGGTTGTTACTATATCTTAGTATAAATTTCTCTAAATTGTCATCTCAAGATATACTTTTAAGTTGCTTTGTTTTGTAAGGATGTGAATTTTTTAAAATTGTTTACTGTTTAGCCAAATCTGGTCCTTTTTGGAGCTCCAGTAGGAATTTCAGGAGAAAGCTGCAGGGAAATGTGAACAGGCATACAACTACTGGTGTATGCCACAAGACTGCAATTAATACCCCTGTTCTTAAATGTGAGTGGATGTTTAAAGACCTCAAGGGACGAGGGCTTCTCTCACCTGAAAGGTAACACTTTCAACATTAAATGGCACCTTTAATCTTTTCTGTGGTACTAGGTATGAGTACCAGTTTAAGACTAGGGATGTACTCTGCAGAACTTGAATATTATATGGTCATGAAAAACTGTCTTTGGAATTCTTTGGTTCAAAATTCAAACAGAAAAAGAGAGCATACAAGAAGTGGAAGCAGGGCCAGGTGCATCAGAAGGAGAATGAGAGACACTGTCCAACCATGAAGGGAATGCTGTTAAAGGCAAGGCCAGTCTGGAGTTAAACTTGACAGTGGATGTGAAGGGCAACAAGGATTTCTACAGGCAGTGGACAGCAGAAAAAAGACTAGGGAAAATGTAAGGTGTCTGCGGAGTGGGACAAAGGGTCTGGAGGCAAAAGGACACACAAGAGGCCAAGATACTCAGTGCTTTATTTTCCCTTGTTTGACATCTTCATTAGTGGCTGGCATCATGGGACAGAATCATAGAATCATTTAGGTTGGAAACGACCTTTAGGATTGTGAAGTCCAACCATTAACCCAGCACTGCCAAGTCCACCATGAAACCATGTCCCTAAGTGCCACTTGTACAGGTCTTTTAAATAACTCCAGGGATGGTGACTCAACCACTTCTCTGGGCAGCCCCTTCTAGTGCTTGACAACCTTTCTGGTGAATACATTTTTCCTAATATCTAGTCTACACCTCCCCTGGCACAACTGGAGGCCATTTCCTCTTGTTAGCTGGGAGAAGAGACTGATCTCTGCCTTGCTACAGCCTCCTTTCGGGTAGTTGTAGAGAGTGATAAGATCCTGCCTGAGCCTTCTCTTCCCTAGGCTGAACAACCCCAGTTCCCGCAGCTGCTCCTCATCAGACTTGTGCTCCAGACCCTTCACCAGCTTCATTGCTCTTCTCTGGACCTGCTCTAGCACCACAATGTCTGTCTTAGAGTGAGGGGCCCGGAACTGAATGCAGGATTTGAAGTGTGACCAATGCCACTCACACTCAGCAAGTTTGCAAGTGATACAAAACTTGAAGGAGTGGCTGATAGACCGTAGAGTTGTACTGCCACTGATGGAGACCTTAAGAGGCTGTAGAAATGAGCCAGCTCAGTGGACTGATGAAGTTAACACAAGGCTGTGCACAGTCCTGCTCCCAAAGGAATAACCCCCTGTACCAGTGCAGGCTGGGGCCCAGCTGGCTGGACAGCAGTCCCACAGAGAATGACTCGGGGGGTCCTGGTGGATGACAGGTTGATCGTTAGTCATCAGTGTGTCTTTATGGCAAAGCAGGCCAGCAGCTTCCTGGACAGGGTTGGGAAGAGCAGTGGCAGCAGGTTGAGGAGTACCATGTCTGCTTCTGGGATTGCTGGTCCAAGACAGACATAGGCATACTGGAGCAGGTCTGGTGATGGAAAAGGTGTGCATGGGAGAACACGATATGAGCCAGCAGTGTACGCTCACAGCTCAGAAAGTAGTGATGGGCTCCCTCAAAAGGACCGTGACCAGCAGATTGAGGGAGGTGATTTGAACCCTCTGCTCTTAAGAGACCCCATTTTGGAGTACTGTATCCAGCTCTGAACCCCCAAAATAAGAAGGACATGGATTTGCTTGAGTGGGTCCACAGGAAAGCCACGAAGATGATCAAAGGACTGAAGCACCTCTCCTATGGAGACAGGCTGAGAGTTGGGCTTGTTCAGCCTGGAGAAGGCTCCAGAGAGACTTTAGAGCAGCCTTTCAGTACCTGAAAGGGGCCGACAAGGAACCTGGAGAGGAGGGGTTTCCTGTGGGGGCAGGTAGGGACAGGACAAGGGTAATGGCTTTAAACAGAAGGAGGGTAAGTTTAGATTAGACGTTAAGAAGTTTTTCCCTGTGAGGGTGGTGAGGCCCTGGCACAGGTTGCCCAGAGAAGCTGTGGGTGCCGCATCCCTGGCAATGCTCAAGGTGAGGTTGGCCGGGGCTTGGAGCAACCTGCTCTAGTGGATGGTGTCCCTGCCCATGGCAGGGGGGTTGGAAGTAGATGAAGGTCCCTTCCAACTCAAGCCATTTTATGATAACTGCGAAAAGAAGGCTTTGAAGGATCATACCAGTGTGTATAAGCATCTGATGAGAAGCAGTAAGAAGGGCTTTTTTCAGCAATGCCCAGTAACGTGACCAGAGGTAACGGGCACAAACTGAATTACAAGAAATTTCATTTAACCAAAAAAAAAGAAGTTTACTGTATGAATAATTGAGCACTACGACAGGTTGCCCAGTGAGCTTGTGGAGTCTTTGTCACTGATGTTGCTCAAAACCTGTCTGGACCTGGTCTTGAGCAACCTGCTCTAGTTGAATGGGTAAAGTTGGACTACGCAGTCTCCATATGTCCTTTCCAACTTTGGCTATGTTATGATTATAAACAGCTCTTGGAAGAATGTGACACAGAATGTTGGCTCCAGGTGGCCAAGAAAATGGTGCTGTGGCTCTGATCCCACTTCGCAGCATGTCCTTTACTTCCATTAAACCCTGAAGAAATAATTTTTCACTCTTCCTCATTCCCAGTTCTGCAACATGGAACTGGATGTCCATATGCATTTCCCAGCAGTTTGGTAGAAACATGAATGATGAAGAAGGACTTCAGGGAGAATTGAAATGTGTATCTCATAGTGAAGAAGGAGCAAAGGCCAGCAGTTCCCTGCAGGGGCTGTGTGCTCACAGTAGGGCCTGGTCTCACAGTGCCTGAGAGATGCAGGTAGGGCAGACCTGGGGCTTGGAAAACAGATTCACTCCAGCCTCCAGTGAGTGCATCAGGGAAGAGTGTGGTGAAGGGGCAGGTCTGGTGATAGGAAGTCAAACTAGGAAGTCAGTCTGCTGGTGATGGCCAGGCAGCTCTGTCATGGCAAGGATGTCCTGAGGTCAAGCTGGGAAGCAAGCCTGTGGGCCAGCATGCCTGTGTCTGAGGTCCAGACCAGTGTCCCTGCAGCATGGCTTAAATAGAGCTCCTGGGGCTCTGTGATTGGGTTGGTAGGTGGGTCTGCTCTGTCACTGGGGGCTTATTAGAGCACCCAGGGCCTGACACAGGTGGTGTTAGGTTTTGTTTGTTTGGGGTTTTCTTCTTTAATTGCATAGCTATTCGGATTTTTTGCACAGCTCATTAGATTTGGAGTTTGTCCTGAGTGTTAATGTCTTACTCATTTGACTGTTCTCACTGAAGGAAGAAACCAATCCTGTTGGCTGTGGTGGACATTAGGTAACTAAGAGCAATTTCTATATTACTAATGCTGTTTTTCTAATACAGAACTACCAATGAAATAAAAAACTTGCAGTACCTACCTCGAACCAGTGAACCCCGTGAAATGCTATTTGAAGATCGGACACGAGCCCATGCAGATCACATAGGACAAGGTTTTGAACGACAGACTACAGCTGCTGTGGGAGTATTGAAGGCTGTGCACTGTGGAGAGTGGTATGTGGTATTGACTTCCACTTGAGGTGTTTGAAAAACATCTGCCTCAATTTCCATTTATAATTGGTGGAAGGAATCTAGTATTAGGGATTTAATGAAGACTTAGTAGGTACTGGACTTCTTTTCTTACCCCTGTCTCTGTGCACTGGATTGTTTGTCTGCCCTCTGCTAGACTGCATACAGCATCGCTGTGGGGTTGGAAGGAGAAAGGTGCCTTGCAGTGACAGTTTTACAGTTATTATAGGGTTGCTGTAACACAGTTAATGTTAGGTGTAAAAACGCCTCACACTTTGTTTTGCTTTAAGTAGTGCATAAGGACTAACGTAAGTTTCTGCCTCAGAGATGCACAGGAAGACCTTGGGGCAATTCTTTGTGTTGTCTGGAAATAAGCAGAATTTTTATGCTGCTGCTTCAAAGTCGTGGCTGTTACAACACTGATTTATTTATGAATAAGGAATAATCCTGTTGGAGGTTATATGATACTCTTTGGTATCTGGCTTTGGAATTCCCAAATGAAATTCAGGAAGTGAATGTATCTTATTTGAAGCTGTTTACATTTTAGCCAAATAAAAAGCCTATAATCATATGGGATTCCTGGCCCAGATCTAAGAAGCATTTTTGAGGATCTTCTGACCTAGGACTGGGAGAGTAACCTTAGTTCTGAAGGTTACATTTGCATGTGTGAACACTGGAAACATCTTTTGCTGGTTGTATCTGTCTAGAAATCAGAAGAATGAATTCCCTTTGGATGCAAAGATGCAAATTTGTGTTACTTGGCATGAGTTCAGGGAGATGTAAAATGGAATAATTGCTGTTGGGGAAGAACTGGATTGTTACATGTTAGTGTGTGTGTATTTGGGGCTCTGAGGTTTGCAGCTTAGTTCCTCTTCAGGTTGATGATAGCTGGAGCCTTAAACTTCCTGCTTGCTCTGGCTGTGGGAAATGGGAGTGAATTAAGTCTAAGTAGTGGTAGCAGGGCAAGGGCTGAGATTCTGTGTAGTCTGAGTATTTTGATACCCTTCGCACATAGGAGAGAGACTGAGAGCTGTATCAAAAGAAGTAAAAACCCCCAACAAACCAAACAAAATGCCACTCCCCAAACTTGCATGCCTGTGGAAATTAATAGCAGTTTAAACTGATAGTAATTCAAAAGTCAGTGAGAACTGCCCATTCTCATCCTATACCTTCACAACAAGATTCCAATGCTACACTGCATTGGAATGTGGTAAACACTGGTGCTGTGATCATGCTGATTACCTCATGCCTTGGTATCACTTTTGCAGTGATAACCAGGTATGCCTTAGAACTCATGAAATGACAGTGAAATTTTAAATCAGGGAAACTTTTTTTTTTACGGGGAAATGTGTGTGGGTTGTGACAGGGACAGCCATAAGCACTTCATAGCATTGCTACAGGCAAAATGAAGCCCCTCTGCCCTGTGCTTCAGCAAGCAGCTTTCAAGCTGGTGTTCCAGAGTGTGAAGTTGTTAGTGCTTGTCTGTATGATCACAGGAATTTGTTATATACTGCCAGACTTGATGCATTAGGTCAGAAATGTTTGTGGTTAAACCTGTAGTCTTGAATCTGTTTTGAAAAGTTACAGCAAGAAGAGTCCGGCCCTTTTAAAGAATGAGCTTAAGGACAGAAATGGTCAGAAATAGTTGTAGCAGTGCTCTAAGAGGAGTTTTCTAAAGTCATCTTAGAGTTCTGTTGGATTTAATGCAGTTTTGGACATGTAACTGAACTATTCTGCTACTGCTTTGCCTGGAGGTGGGGAGCACAACACCCTTTAAACTTAAGGCTTTGCAAAATACAATCTCGGAGTTGTACTAAATACCAAATCTGCAAATGCAGGATTAAAAATTATGTCAACAAGTTTTTCTCTGTTATGTTTACAAAAGATGTGTCATGTTTTGTGACAGAATTGCAATACAGTTGGTAACCCGGACTCTTGTACATATATATATAGGGACAGAAGAAGGAATGATTTTAAAAAAGTCATTAACCATACTTTGTCCTGTGTAATGTGTAAACAACAGTAGACACTGCTGTGGAAACACTGCTTTGGACTGAATTTCTTTTAGTATGCAGATATGAATAGAATCACAGAATGGTTTAGGTTGAAAATCATCCCGTTCCAATCCCCCTGCCATGGGCAGGGACACCTTCAACTATAACAGGTTGCTCCAAGCCCCCTGCAACCTGGCCTTGATATTCTTTGTATTTATTTTAATTCACAACTTCATTTACAAATATTGTCAACTCCAGAGGCAGATGTATTAAAAAACCCCAACAAAACAAACCAACAAAACTAAACAGATCTGCATTATAAAAAGAAGATGAATGTAGCTGATATGTTTTATGCCACTGATCGGAGATGTTTCTGTAAGCTTTTTGCTTTCAGTGCTTTTAATCTTTGTAGAACTGAAAGTAAAATATGTGGTTTGCAAACTCTCCCTAGCATACTTTCAGTAGTTGATCTGGGACTCTAAAAATAGCCTCAGACTGGTTATTTTTGGTTTATTTGAGGTCATGACCCAAATAAACATGTCTCTTCAGTTTAAAAAGCCCAATAAACTGCATATTGTCACCTGCTTTGTGGAACGTTAATAACACTGTGTGTATGTATATAAAATATAAAAGGTCGATTATCATCTTTCATAAAAGAGTGCTGGAACATCCATTAACAAATGCTGAAATGCATCGAGCTGTTCTACTGTGTCGGCTCCTGCCCCGGGCCCAGCAGATCCAAGGCTATGGCCCCATGCAGCAGGGTGGAGGTGGCAGAGGGGTGCAGGGCAAGGGGCTGGCTGTCCCTAGGGTTTGTGCAGGAGTTGGGGGGACCCCTGTGGCTCATGGTTCCTTTCAGCACAGCCTGAGTGCAGTTCTGAAGGTAGTGTGCTCCTGTCAGCCTGAGCAGGACTCAGCAGAGGATGGAGGAGGAAAGTCATTCACCAGGCTCTTTCTGGCTGATAAATTTCCCTTGCAAACCCACTCCAACATGAGCTGTATCCTATATAAATGAAATCTTCATATCACCAGGTTTTTAAAAAACCTGTTAAAACCCAAACATCCCTCAAAATACACACATGGAACTTAGTTTTATATATTTCCATTGAAGAAATGAGTTTGGCTTTTAGATCAGAAAGTGGTAAGGGTCATAGCTGGTTTTGCCTTTTGTTAGCTAATTCTAGATAATGTCTCTGGAGGAATGATATAAATGTTGGGCATTTCTGTGGGGAGATATAGGACAAGAGGTGAATTCTACAGTTTGAATATGAAAACTTAACCCTAATTCAGATTTTGCTCTTCTGTAGCTCTCTAGTGAGCACAAACAGGATTGTATTCTACAGGGATGTTTTGTAGAGGATGTTAGTGTTTGTTGCATACTTGCATTGTGGCAGCTTAGTGTAGATACAGCCGTACTGCTAACTCTGAACAAGATATCTGAGGTAAAGTTACTAAGCAATGGTTGCCACAGTACTAGTCAGGCTGCTGCATATTTTGAGGTACCTGATAGTTGTGTCATGTTAGAGTGGCGATAGAGTAAGCCCAGTGTATCTGAGGCATCTGTCTTTCAGCATCAAGACAGACATAGGTCAGTTGAAAATTAGAAGTAGTGAGTTTTGTTGACCGTTCATTGCTGCTTTTACTGCACTTGTAAAAAAGTTGTGGTTACTTTGTTTAACCAGTTTAATGAGGTTGTGTTTGGGAATCAGCCTTTTTAGACAGTCTTTTTTCCTTCAGAATGTAGGCTGTGTTCTTTCTTTATCATTTGCTTATCCTTACTTGCAGATTGTCTTTGTTACTCTCTGTAGCATGTTAGTTTCAGGCTCTGACTGTGCAATTCTTACTCTTCTGTAGGTCTGAGCAGCCTCGTATAACCAAAGATGTAATTTGTTTTCATGCTGAAGACTTCTTAGAGGTAGTTCAGCGAATGCAATTAGATTTGCATGAGCCTCCGCTCTCACAGGTAAGCATGCTTGCCACTGCTGACCAGGTGTCCTGTGAGGCTAAATCAGAGTTTTCACCCCTTTTTTTCCTTTCTTTCCCTTTGTTCCTCCAGTGTGTCCAGTGGGTTGATGATGCAAAACTCAATCAGCTGCGAAGGGAAGGCATCCGATATGCCAGAATTCAGTTATTTGATAATGACATTTATTTTATCCCAAGGAATGTTGTGCACCAGTTCAAGACAGTTTCAGCTGTGTGCAGTTTGGCTTGGCACATCCGGCTCAAGTTGTACCATTCAGAGGAAGAACTCTCTCAAAATATGAGTACTGTTGAAGCAGGGACCTCTGCAGACCCCAAGTCTTCGGTTATTGGACTTCAGACTGGCAGCAGAATTTGTACGATGAGCAAAAATACCTCCGAAGACACCAAATTCTCAGCTGCTCTCCAGACAAAATACCTGCAGCAGGAATTCATGCCGATAAAACACGAACCTATCGCCTCTCACCGAATAAAGGAAGAATCCATGGATGTTGACCTGCCTGAAAAGACAGTGGCACCCAACGAAGCTGGGGGCCAGACTGTTCAGACCAGGTTGGATCACGTTGAATTGACGGCATTTAAGTTGGAAATGGATTCTAAATTTGAACCCGGCAGCAAGGACTTACAAGGCAAGTTATGCTCTGGAGGGCACGTACATCCAGATGATACAAGACAGCATAGTTCATCATATCCAAAACTGCATGGACAAAGAGAAGATGATTTTTTGTGCTAAATTTGTATATATGGTTTTAAATTTCTTTTTAAACTTAATGATGTAATAATGTAAAGATTCATAAATTCTGTGAGGCAAGTTTGTGACTTGCCTTCGCATCTGTTACTGAAAATAGTTATGTAGCTTTGTAACATTCCTCAGTGCCTGTCCATAACTGTGAAGTATCAAAGCACTTAGGGCCAGATGCACTGTAAACACTGCAGGTTTAACATAAAGAAGTCTTTAAATAATTTTGAGTTGTAGGTTTTAGAGTAGAGCTGACATTTAACATATATTTTTTGTAAGATGAGCCAGAATTCTTTTTGACAATTCCAGGCTTTTCCATAGAGCTTATTTATACCAATTTTTTCATTTTAAATGTGTCAGCACTGTAGTGTAAATATCTTTTTTAAAGATCTTTTTAGTGTGATTTATACTGAAATGTGAGCCACTTAATAAAGGTTCATAATAACAGATTGGTTTTATTTTTGGGTCTGCAAAAAACAATTCAGTTCAACTGCCTCTCTAAATGGTTATGTTTCTACCTGCACTAATGCATAGGATGCCCTCACACCGCTGTGGGTTGAGGAGCTGTAGCAAATTGAGGTAGAGCTTGAGGCATTCTCTGTAGATTGAGGTTAGTCAGAACACAAAACCAGTCCTTCCTTCACAGGGGCTCAGTGAGGCACTCCCCAGACTCCTGCATCAGATGTTAATGTGGAACAGAGATAGACCTTCCCTGTTGTTAGGACAGTTGAACACCCCATGGGCTCCAGGACCTGCGTGCACCTCTGTAGATGAGCTGGTGCAAGGGAGCAAGCTCCCTTCTGTGCCTGCCTCTTTCCCCTGCTCCTGCAGCAGTTAAGGCAGCTCCATTTCTCATTTAAAACTTAACATCCCCCTTCAAATAATACATTTGACTAAAATTAAGCCAACAAATATGATTTAAATGGTTACTTACCAAGCTGTAAAGGCTTCAAACTTTAGCAGTGACCTGTAATTCATGGCGACACATTTGGATTTGAATTGCTCCCTGTGCTGATAGCACCAGGCAGTAAAGATAATTGCCAGTGTTTCCAGTAGGAAGATTCCTCTCAAGTCCCAGTCTGGAAGCAAGAGTTGTTTAATGAATAAAGTAACAGTGGTGTCCACATTAAAACTGTTCTCTCTCCCCACCTGTGGGATACTTGAGTTCTCTTAAGCTGTGTTCTGAGGGAAGAGGATTTCAAGAGTAGCTAGCATCTGGTGTAGTAATGGCAAAACCTCTGTCATTTAACTTATTTAATTCTTTGTGTAACATATTAGTGTATAGCTCAGACACATCTGAATGATACTTCTTTTTCAGGTAGCTATGAATAGCAGTAAACTGCCCTCCAGCCTGTCCTTCAACTAAGTATGTAAAGCTGACGATCCTAGGCCTGTGGTTATTTCCAGTGCCCTCTTAGCTCTGATGTTTCATTTTTGTTTTAATTTATTTTTCCTATAGCTCTCTAAAAGCTGTACAGCCTTTACTTACCCAGGTTATAACCTTTGATGCACTTGGTTATCACTTTGGGTTCATTTGTAGCAATAGAACAACGTGATTTCCAGGTGATATCTAATTCAACTACCTAAGCCCCTTTTGTTGCAAACATTTTGGTTGTAGGTTGTTAAACTTCAAAATGTTACGGTGTACTTGGGCCTGGCACTAAAATCAGCCATTTGACAGATGAGTGCCCTGATCTGTTTAAATCCAAAATAGATCTGTCAAGGAATTATTAATTAAATCAGTTTTTGAATTGCTAAACGTTACTCCTCCATAGCCATATTTACATATTGGAGAAGCAATAGCAACATGAATCTCTCTGATGTGGCTCATAGGTCCTTAAGTCTCACTGCTCATTTCTTTACTGCTGGCTAAGAGATGAGTACCAGTTTTGCAGCCTCAGGGATCTTGCTTTCCCCTCACGCCATGAGCAAACGGTTCATGTGTGACATGGCAAGTTATTACTCAAGCAGATTCTGATTTAAAAAATCAATTGGTTCAAGCGTTTGAGCCTTCCTGATGTAGAAACATGGGCTCAGCTCGCTTTGTGTTTTGTGGATTATCTGGAAACTTCCACTCATAATCTCTTTGACTCTGTGAACATTCATACACAGTTATGTAGCTTTCTGTTCCCCTTCTCTGTGCCGGCCATTGGAGAGCAGTGAGAGAGGAGAGCTGCAAGTTGTAGTTTGCACTGAGCAGGACAGCCGAAGGCTCCAGCTGTATCAAAACCAGCCTTGCCAGATACTGCTTCTAAGAACCCAACATCTCCCTCCCAGGAAACACCCCAAGAACAAAACCTTACTTAGTTTACTCAAAATCTTCCCCATGATCTTATGCTATTGTTCATTCTGATTCAAGCCTTTTTTTTTGATATCAGATTTTAGTGAAGTGTGCCCATCTCTCACAGCAGCTTCCTGCATCACACACCCTGTCCAGACTGAAAATCAATCCATCTTTGAAAATGGTTTAGCAAGCCCAGTTTTACACTTGAGAGCAGAACTTTGTTTCCTTTTGAAGACCTGTTCAGTGGTCTTGGCCAGTGATGGCCTCGAACTTCTGCTCAGGTACGGCTTGGTTCTTTCTTTTTATCACTTTTAGAACCTTAAGATTAAACTAGAGAGATTTCAGATTCCAACAAAAGTGGCAGCTTTTCCATTTTTTGTGCATCCCCTGATTTTTGAGACAGGGCCAGAGCTTCACTTCTAAACAGAATTCCTTACAGACAATATGAACGATATGGGGAGGATTACCAGTGGCTCTCAGAACTCCCTCTGTACTCCAGAATATCATCAGTCTGGGCTGGCTGGCTGTGTCAGGGTGTGCTGCTTACTTTGCTTGTTTGGGAAAAAAAAAAAAAAAAAAAAAAGGAAAACAGGTTTAAAAAAGAGCAGTTTTTTGTCTTCTGCCTGTGTTGTGTTTGTTCTGCTGCGGTTCTTGTTCAGAGGGGAGCACCTTTCATGAGGGTTTCAGCTCCCAAATTGTTCATTAGTTGGCCAGAGGTCTTGCTTTGGTTTCCAGCGGTCCCTTCCTGCCGCATGCAACTTCGTATTCACACTTTGGCTTCAGCAATAAATCTTTCATGTTTCTGATGTTCTGAAACTAGTCTTTGCTTATTGCTTTTTTCCCCCCCTCCCTGGATTTCAGCTCTTATCTGAACCTTCGCGTTAGTTGGGCTGAAGTCCCCAGTGTTGTAGTTGTGTCTCTTGTTCTGCAGATTGGAAAGCTCTGCTCAAGGCCAATGCCGGCCCTGCCCGGTACCGACATGATGCATTCTCAGCCCTGTTCCATCACCCATGCAGTGTGCAGAAGCGTAGCCTTGTTCTCCTAGATACTGGTACCGTGCTTGTGGTAGCAAAGAGTTGCATTGTACTGTCACTACCGGTAGCTTTCAAGGTGATAGCTACTTTTGCTTTGTTTTTTAACTTACTGCATATTTGCATTTCACTGGCAACTGACTTCATGTGTTATATACAAGTGTTACTCAGTGTTGTGTCACCCCCCGATGCCTACAAATTGGCTCTGAAACAGCATTTTCCTTACAGGTACTGCCAGCATGCAGACTTTCCCTTCCTGTTACTATAGTGAATATTTCAATACTTCTTTAACTGAGATATTAATTCTATCTAGTATTAGAAATAAAGTATTATTTCAGAGGGTGATGATTTGAGTATTAATCTGTGAAAGAATTCCTTGGTGATAAATAAAATTGATTTTTAAGCAGATATACATGCGCACAGTAAATAAGTTGCTATTGCAAATTGCATAGGAAATGGAAACATGAAATACTGGAATGCTGTGAAACATCTGAATGTTGCAGATTTGGAAAATTGAGTAAGTCTTCCAAGAAACACAGGACTGGCACTCATTGATCAGAATGACTGTTCTCTCATATGTGCATGTGTCTGAGGATGCTGAATTGACTGAAATAAATCCATGTTTTTTCCATGCTGATTGGCAAAGTACAATGTTGTGAGATGGTGGACTACCACCAGACCCCACCTGGATGAAAACTGTACAGTTGTGATCAAGAGAGAAAAGGACTTCGGGGGCTTCTCAAGCTGTGTGGAGAACTTTGTCTTCAGGTGCATGTGCACAAGCTGGAAAGGGGAAGGACAGATTTCTCCTGACCCTTGCTTCGCCGTGAACAACGCTGACGGGAATGTTTTCTCTGGTTGTGAGTCACTGTGTCCCACTGGTATTTTATTCCTTTCCCAAACAGATGAAATGCACTTTAAAAACTGTATAATAGGTGATACTGATACTTTGTGCAGATCCCACTGAATTCGCAGCATAAATGGGAAAATTTGGGAACTTGATTCCCATCTGTCACTCATTTCATTACTCTTAGAAATGCACATTCAGTGTTCCATGCAGAAGCTGTGATTAACTTCACTGTTTCTGGCTTTCTATTTGGATTAGAATTATCAGGGATACTGACTTTGTGGATTTGGTGTATTATATTTCAAGCACTGTTTTGCTCTGTGCCATGATGCTCGTACTTCCTCTGCCTTGGAGCTATGCAGTACTCCAGTGCTGGCTAAACACCGATCTCCTTGTGTCCTGGTCATGCTGATAGATGAGCCTACTGATGAGGGCATTAGTCCTAAATAGTCCTTTAATATTTGGTGTACAGTTATGATAATCTGATACAAACATTGATTAAAGGAGCAGTTTAAAATTCTATTTTTTTCAAGTTTGATTTTTCAGTAACTATTTTACGTTTTCTTTTACCAGTTAATTTCTCTTTTAAGGATGATGCTTTCTATGGCAGTTTTGTTATCTGGTTGTGTTGAGACAAAACAGGGCAGTTGGTTGAGAAAGCTGTTCCTCAGGTGTCTCAAGAGGATGAGACCTTGGGAATGAGACCTGTGAGTGTAACTAAGTCAAAACTGCTAAAGCTGTATCCTGAGCGTGCAGGGACGCTAAGGGACTTGTCTGTCCAATCAATGCAGAAACAGCTTTTGTAATCACAGAAATTAATTATTTAGACTAAAAAGCATCATTTAGCAGTGATTTCTTTATAAACTTCATAAGTAACACTGAGATAAAAACTAATACTGCTAAACTCAGCTTGAGGTTTCATTTATTCTTTGTTTCTTGCACTCACGCTGCTGTTCTGTGCTGCATGAACTTCTATGCTTGTCTGCTTGTGGCATTGTTTTTGTTGGAAAAGGCAGACGGAAGGGAACAGCTGGGCTGAGTTGTAGGTTCTTTACTGTTCATCCACCTTCAGTATAAGCCCGAAGAGAAAAACGTTAAAATGATAGTGGATGGCACTGTAGAGCTCCAGCTGCATGGGTTCCTTGCATTGCCTCAGGCTGCATAGCCCAGTGCTTTCAGCAGTGAGTCAATAGCTGGGCCTGTCCTGGTCTGAAGGGTCATGTGGAAGACTAACTGCATCCAAACCTAAGCACCATTAAAGTACAATTAAAGGGTACAAACATTCTTTTTCCCAATTCAGCAGTTATTTTTACCTCAATCTCAGTTAAAAAGTGTTATGTGTTACATGCTCGTGCTTTGCTTTTTGTGCTAATGCATTCAAAGAACTTATTTCTGAGGATGCAGTTATTCAGGAGCTTTGTTACTGCAAAGCAGTGGTGTCTATTCCCAAAGATAGTGGTGTTAGAACAGGTAGCACTGGATGTTGGTTCAATTCTGAGTTTCTGGGCATCTTGTGAAGGTCACTTTGATCAGAGCCTTTTTGTCACCCAACTTCTAAACTGAGCAAACATGGAAACTTCCACGAGGTCAGTCCAGGATTTTGTTTCTGTACTACTGTGTGTATATGTGAGAAAATAACACTGCTTCCATCTCTTAAATCGGTGTGTAACTTTGTCTTGGGCTGGCCTGTCTTGTAACACTGTCACCCCTGCCAAGCAGTGCATTTGAGGTGTCTGTACACATGTCCCTGGTACATTCAGGTTCAAGGCTGCTGAGGGTGGGGATGTGTCTTTTACCTAATTGCATTTTTGAAGTAGAAAAAGAACAGAAAACCTGTTCTTGATTGTCATTCTAAAATGGTGACAAGAAGAGCCATGTAAATAGGTAATTGAAAATTTAAGTTTCTTGGCCTTTCACACGTGCATTATTTTCCTTTGTCAGACAGAAGTAGATACTCTCCTACAAAGCATGCTGAAGTGTTCCATCTTGTATAAATGATTTGAAGGAAAGTGATGTGGAACACAAATCTCCATATACAATACTTGTATCATCTTTCTATATACATCTATTATGTATATAATATGTATAACAGCACTATATGGTAAATACTTGCAGTCTCATTTCAGAACAGCAAGCTTTGAAGTGCAGTGTCAAGCACAGCTGCTGAAAGCAGAGCTCTCCCTCCACACCTTCCATCAGCTGCCACAAGTACCTGGGCTGAGCGTTTGTCCGGGTGCTGGTACTTGGGTTGTAATTCCCTTCTGTCTGTGTCTCACAAGTCAGGATGAGCCATTGGCACCCGCTTCCCCTTCTCCCTGCCAACTGCATCACATCTGCTTTTCACCTTTTCTGTTCTGTTCAAACATCAGCCGATCGGTCTCAAATGAGGAGAGCTCATTCCATCTCAGCTGTGAGGGCTGCCTTTGAGAACATAGTTGTGAACAGAGGGAATTCCTGCAGCAGCTTTTGGAAAGGTCACAGTGCGCTACGGCATACTTTGCATTGTACATCCTTTTGAGTGAGACATTGCGGAAGAGTAAGACTGTGTGTACAAAGGCATCAGCAGAGGTTAGGTCAGTTAAATCTGGTGCAATTACTGCTTTTGCTGAAGCATCTCTGTAAGGACGAGGATCCGGCAAGCAAAGTGGAGCACTTGCAGATGGCTGTGTCCTAAAAACACCCTGTGCTAAAGGAAACCAGTCTGCATGTGACCGGCAGGACACCAGAACTCTCTGCTGCAGCCTTCCAAATCTGTCATTTATTTCAAAGTTTGTAAATGTTTCAAATGAAAAGGAAAAAACAAATCCACAACCAACCCCCTGAAACTGTTCATCTTTTTGTGTTGCATTAGAAGCAGCAATTAAAAGACGATTTCAAACAACTGTGTTCAATCGTAGTTAATTAGAGATGCCAAACTTTCAGATAATTGTTACATCTGTGGCACAGAGGGGGCTTATTAAGGGGGCAGAGCCACCATTTGTGGCCCATCTTGCTAATCACAGACCAAGTCCTAATGAGGGTAGTTTTTCTCCTTCCCTAATTTGTGATGTTACAATGATGTGTTAACAGTGCCACTTGACTGAGGGAAGCTCTCCTCTTCTGAGCAGCACGGGGTTCCCTGATTGTGTGTGCACAATACCTTTTGCTCTTTATTCTGTGATAATCCTCAGGTAGGGAAACACTGGGTACTCAGGTTTGCGTTTGGTGCTGCAATACACCAAAAAGAGGTGTGTGTCTGTGTATATATATATATATGTTTTGTCTAAAGTGCTTAAATTATTGTTACATATTTCCATCAGTGTTTTTTAAGTGGTTCATAAAAGTTTACCTAAATTGGAGGTAGGTCTTTAGACACTCTTTTTCTCCATACATTTTAAAGCAGCCAGTAGGAATTCTATGTGAGCTCTAGCTTGTCTGCTGTGGAGGACTGCATCCCAGGAAGCTCAGCGACCCCAGCTTCTATTTGACAGAAGACCTGCTGAAGAGACCTACATTGGCTGTATCAATGAAGTGTGTTCTCTGCACCATACATACACATGCACGTATATACCTACGTATCCTATGTGTAGATGCCTGCTTGCTCTTGCTTTCCCTGCATTCATCAGTCCCTCCTTGCCACAGCTAATCCTAATCTCAGGCAGAGTTTTAACCTTAACAATCACAGCAGCAGTGAAGGGACCGGGCAGAAAGCCTCTCAGACCGAGATGTGTACTTCAGAACAAAGCAGGGCACAGATACATCTCCCAAAAAGAACTTCAAGACAGGCACTGAAGGGAAAAGATATTTCTAAAGGGTAGTTTCAGCTCCCCATAAACCACAGCATGTTTATAAACTGGGGCTGATACATGGATTTGTTTAAAGTTGAACCATCATTTTTACAGTAAAGGGGTTATAAGTATTTTGCAATTATTTTAACAACAGCTACAGATTGTTTTTATTCCTTGGCTTCCCTTTTAGCACAGTGGGGCAGTCATAGCTCTGAAGCAACTGTGACTTAATTTCTTTCTGAAGACCTTTTGTGAGCTGATGTTCTGAAGTTAGCACCATTGCCTTAGCCTGGAGCAGACTGGTTCCTGGGCTAAAGCCCTCTCAGCAGTCTGACAATGTGGTTCCCCTTTATTTGTGCCCCATCTGTGTGACTGAACAGGAAGCTGGTTTTTTTTTTACAGACAAGTTCAGTTGACTGTACATAATGAATATTTTATTGGTGACACTTTGATCTGATCACCTTCAGTTACCTTACATTGTTTTTCCCAGGCTCTTTTCATTCACTAGACATTCTTTTGTACGTGGGAGCTGTAAATGGATCGGTGTCAGCAGCAGGCATGTTCGTATGTCCTAGGCAACCTTTACATCTGAATTTGGTGTTCTCACAGCTCCTGGAAGAGTGCTCTCAGTCCACAGATATGCTCCTGGTTCCATTCATGGCATTTGTTATTTACAAAAGTTCATTTACTCCCAAGTCTGCCAGTACTCCAGAAAGCCAAGGGCTTCACCACAGAGATTCAATATAAGGCCATTAACACCATCTCCCTTGCTGCAGTACCCATACCTGCAGGTGCAGAGGCATCACTGAATTCACCTGGAGCTTCAGTCTCTTGCAGCACTGGGGATTTGTCTCTTGGAAACAATCATCATTGCCTCCCTCCCTCCTGCTGACACAGTTCACTACTGACTTTTCTCCCAGGTCAACAGACTGGTTATTGTCTATTTCAGCAGCTTAAAAAGCACTTATTTTTAGTCTTTCAGACTGATAGTGGATTCTCACTGTCAGAAAATAAATGCTGAGCCACTCGATTCCTTTTCTGATCCCTAAAGCAAATTTACCACCTTACAGGACTTATTAATTGGTTATTTCTTGAGTGACAAACTGAAGTCCTCTTCCTAAGGATCATCCAATGTGCCAAATACTCTGGGGTAGAACGGCTGTGGTTCTTTTGAGAAGATCTACCTGTGCATGAAGAGCCTGTATCTTACTTCATGTAACCAATGACAAGAATAACCATATCAGAGCATCTTATGTTGAACAAATACTTTTATTTACAAGAGCATATGTGACAGTTTTACAATAAAAAAAATGGAACAAGTCTACTTTCAGTCTTTAGTCCAGTTTAAAGGCTCCAGCCTGGCTGATTTCTTACTTGGCTTTCTAATGTGGATACCCAAGTTTGTGACAAAACTGTAGTAATCCAGTAACTCTAGTACCAGCATCAGTGTTAAACCCACACAGTACAGCTTAGTCTCTTCGTACATAGAAGATATTATATCCGAGTTCAACCATACCCCCGATGAGCAAGGCCCACAGGGGGATGAACACATAGGCCAGTTTCATGGTGGTGAATCGCTGCAGTTTAGCGCAGAGGGCAAGGCAGAAGGACAGTTTGAGCAGCATTGCAATGAGGTACCAGGCTTTCTTCTTGATATTTTGGGAGCCGTTGCGAGGATCAAAGCCAGACTTGCAGCGTCCAGCCATTTTCACAATGAGCATAACTATAAGGATGGTATCGAATATCCAGACTGGAATAAAGATGAGGAACCAATTCCATGGCGCTTTCTCATCCAGCTTTAGCACCAGCATGATCAGGAAGAGTAACGTAAAAAGCCATGTCAGTAGTACTCTTTGGGCCAGGGACATTCTCATTTAAACAGCTTTGAGAGGAAGTCTTTCACTGTCAGCAACAACCTAACAAAACAGAAGAGGAGGGATGCACCAAAAGAAGGCACCATACAATCATCAGGCATATTCCTTAAAGGAGACTTAGGTTCTTGTTACTGTTTTCCCACTCCTAACCTCACCTACATTCTGCTTCCCAGCATTTCTTTCAGAACTACCATTCCCACAGAAGCACTCTGTTTCGGTCCTGTCTACCACTCAGTTTAAGTGCCCTAAGGCAGTTGTGTAAGCTCCCTTCATCTGTTCTGTGAAACAATGCTTTAATCCTAAATTAGCAGTCAAACTCATATAGGGGTTTCTGTAGGCTGAGATTATGTGTAGGTCCATTTCCCTCCAGTACTGAAGCACTCTTTTCAAATTAACACTTGAAGATAAACCTAACAATTCTCTGTAATAAAATCATCACAGTGAAGCATAATCCAACTAACAAGCCCAAGTAACAAGCCATCTGGAGCATCCCCTAGCCTGCAGAGCTGCAGCCACCACTTCCAGCCAAGCACCAATCTTAAACTACCAATGGCTATGTATCATGTTTGCCTTCTGGCAGGTATCTGAAATGTGCAGACACTGGCTGACAGGAAAACTATTCCAGCTCGTTGGCTTGGCACGATATGTATATTTCTAGATAGGCATGATAGAAGAAAAACAAGATGGAAGAAATCTATTAGTACTTTTGCTTTTCGATTGGGTTAGTTGCTCATGACAGTAGCAAGTTGAACCGACTGTGCTCAGGTAAGCACTGGAACCAGAAGGAAGCAAAAGCTGCTGGCTGAACTGGTCAGATGACCTGCTACCTTAGAACTGGGGCTAACAACTTTGTACACTACTAAAACCCTGCAGTTTAAATCTGTCTGCTGATACACAGTTCAACATACCTATGTTTTTCTTCAGTCTGGGAATTTCTCTTAAGGAAAAGATCCCAGGTTAGCCTCAAATAATCTAAACTGGAGTTATTGTCAGTAATCCCTTCCCTTGCATTAGGGGCTGACACTGTGTGACCCAGAGCAACCCAGGTTTAAAATAGGGTTGTTGCTGTTTCCATTCTTGTGCATATCACCAAAGGGGCTGGTGAATGCCAGTTACTGGCTGGATGGCACAGAGACTCAGGGAAGGGGTGAATCTTTGCACTGACACTCATGTGTAAGAGATAACTGACAAGGAGACAGAAAACTGGAGGAGGTTTAGATAGCATTGCTCTGGTCCCATGACAGAAACACACCCAAACCAGCACTGGCAGTGCAGAGAGTTACAGAACAACTACCATGACCTGCCTGAAGCACTGCCACTATTGTGAAAACATTCCCAGTATTCCCATGTCCAAGTCTGCAGCTAAAGCAGAGAGCAGTGATCTGCAACTGTTTCAACACTCCTTTCAGGACAGCACTTCTGAAAACTACTTGTAGAAATCATTGCTACAGAGAGCACAAAGAGAATCTCTTGTGAGCAACCTGGAGAAAGAGGAAACCAAAGAAACAGGCTGGAAACTCAGGCCTGAAAGGAAAAATTCAACACTGTTGGAAGCATCAGGTTATCAGATACACAAAGAAGCTGCTATCAGCTGTCTCTAGAGGAAATAGAAAGCTACTGAAGGTGTATTGGATGGAGTGACTCAATTTGAAGGTTGCCTGCTTGTTGAGAAGATTTCTGCGTTTCCCAAGTGCTCAGAACCACTTTTAGAACACACAGATGTTCTGCTGCCTTTCTCTGACCTAATTAAGAGATGGAACTGAAGGACTGGGCAGCACTGCAAGACTCTGTTCAATTTCAGTGACTTTTTTTTTGGATGAAAACCTCAAGAACGTCCAAGTGTACTCTTGAGATCCTACAGTCCAAGTAAAGGAAGGTACCAAATCTTAAAGGCCGGCAGCCGGGGATACATCTGACAGTGACAAAAGGCTCAATTACATGGAGCACTTTCCCTTCTCCTTAGGAAAGGAGGTTATCAGCAGACTCTCAGAGCCAGCTATCATAAGATAGTTAATGCTGGGAAAGGGATGCAAATATGGTACAAGCCTGAACTATCTCTTCTGTGAAAACAATGAAGGGAATGCCAAAGGCAGAGTGTAAAAATAAACCCCCTCTCAGCTCCTCCCAGGACTTGCAATGTAATTAGTAAGATGTGAAACTTTTCAGTAATGAGAAACACTATCTAAGCAGCATTACTGACCTTGGCAGGGTGATCTACATAATGAGAATATGATGATAGCTAACCCTACCCTGTTTAGAAGGGGGAAAAATAAGGAGGGAAACTTACACATGACATTCAGCTCAGAATTAAATGATAAAAACATCCAGGAATTTAATCCTTGAACGCTGCATAGCAAAGTTCAGAAAAATTCTACTGGAACCAAATTAAATAGGACGTTAGCTTAAATGCTACTGTAAAACCAGCAGGTATGAGTAATTTAACACCTAGAAAGAAATATCCCCGTTTTAAAGCTACATTTCACCTAGTTTGATAAGAATACAGGTTAGGTGTTCACAAGTCCTCCTCGCAATTGATGCATTCTCAGTTGGACTAAGTATTAGTGTATGCAGATTTAAAAGTGTACATAAACTCACACTACAACATCGCGTTAACCAGAGTGCTGTTTTACTGCTTTTAAGCGAAACGGAGACTCTGAGTGATATATTTAACTAAAAACAAACAAACAAACAAAATCCTCCCAGATACTCAGGAACTATCCGGAAGAACAGAGGAGGAAACGGGCAAACCAAAGCCAGTGGCAGCCGCTCAGCAGCCCCTCACGGTGCTCCGAAGCCGGTACTGACCGATCCAGCCGAGCCCGCCCGGTCGCTGTCCTCGGCCACCGGCGTCTGCCGCAGCTGGGGGTGTCCCCTGCCCGAGGCAGCGGCTCGGGGAGCCCGGCGGGCCCCGCGGGGCTGGGGCTCGAGCTGCGGCCGGATACAGCCAGGC
>JAOEHX010003712.1:4730-25134 GCA_025448015.1 Bolborhynchus lineola
GTGGCTGTGCTGCCCGAGGTGAAGTTCTGTGCAGGTTCCAACTGTCCATGGGTGATATCTGGGATGGGGCACTGAGCGTCTGCGGATCACCGACTCCCAAACCGTTTCCGAACATCACCTGCCTGTCCCTAGAAGAGGCTTCCTGGAAGAGAGGTTTTCCTGCATGAAGAGAGAGGAGAAGGGAGCTTTCCTCCGGTGCAAGGGATGAGCAGGGGACCAGAGGGCTGTAAACCACTTTGAAGCTGCTGATTGCGCTGCTTCTCTAGCACCCATGTGCAGAACAAGGCACCGTTTCCACTGTCGCTCTCCCAGTTACACACACAGCTCCTCGCATGGGAGGAGAGGCTCAGGGATGTTCTCAGGCCCAGCCAGGCACAGGAGCAGTTTGTTCAGCTCCATGCCTGCACTGAGAAGCTGCTCTGGGCTCCCTGCCCTCCAGAGGGACTGAGGGAAAAGCCAAAGGAAGGGTTGTGGCCGTGTTTGCTGCCCTGTCCCGCTTTGATGAGCAGCGCTGCTGCTAAGGGGGATGTGTCACCCCACCCCGAGGAAAGGGCAGCCGGCAGCAGCCCATCTGCCTCCCTCTGCCTTTGTTATCCAGGAAACACTGATGTTTCCACTGGAAAGCTCTATCATTTTATTTTAGTTTACTTCCCCCACTTGATTTCCCTTTCCAATACACTTTAAGTTCCAAGCACAGATAACAAAAGCACCTGCAAAGAGGCCAAGAGATGTTTTCATGAGGGAGGAGTCAAGCAGCCTGGATAATGTATTCCTTTCAAAGCACTTCCTTGTGACCAAGCTGACAGACGACATAGAGATGTCTCAGCCACATAGTTTTACAGGTCACTGGTCACCGAGCTGGGATGGTGGCTGCATAATACAACAGGAGGCTGCTAAGAGGAAAAAGGTGTTAAATGCAGGGGAATTTTCTTATGAAAGATGTGAGCAGTGACCTCTGCAAGGGAGGGCAAGATGTGGACAAGTATTTGGCAAAGAGCTCTTCTAACACTTTGGTTTCAGGGAGTGGCTGGGTTCTTACGTACTCAGACGAACCAACTGCTCTATGTTCAACCCAGTGGAATCCCCTTAACGCAGCTCAGATGAGCCCCTTGAACCAGGCTCTTTTCCCACCTGAGGTCGTGCAGGAGCATCTCTACCTGCCCAAACCATCAGGCTCAGCCCAGCGCACCCCCCTGCCCACGTTTACTGCCCCATTTTGACCCAGTAACGGACTGAGCACCGAAACCTCCTGCTCTGGAGCTGCTCCGGCAGCTGAGCCCTGCGATAGCGGCTCTACCCTGCTCAGCTGCAGCCAGCAAGGGCCACCGGCTTTATCTTGCCCTGACATCCCTTCCCCGTGCTGCAGAAATCAGGCCAAGCAGATGGTGACGCAGAGGCGGCAGCACAGAGGGGAGTCTGCCCCATGCTGCTCTGGGTGCGCTCACACTGCGAGGCTTGGACCTGGCACAACACGAGCTTTCCAGCAAAACCAGGGCTAAGCTGCTGGAGTTGCTCTTGGCTTTCCACAGACCTCGGCTCCCTTCCATCCTTGGCCAGGGCAGCAGCCCACAGCTCCCAGAGCCTTCCTGGGGATGTCCCTGGGTCTGCCCGGGCTGAGCTGGGGAGCCACAGCTCAGGAGCAGCACACTGAGCAGGATTAAGGCAGGTATGCCTTACTGCTAACATCACTTCCTAGAAACACTCTCATGCCCAAACTTTCCTGCATGGATTTTCTTTCTTTTTATGAAGAAACCAAGTTAAATTTGCATAGGAGACCATTTAGAAAAGGAGCAAGAGTGCTGATAAAGAACCCCAAATCTGAGCATTGCCAACACATATCTAAAAGCTGATACCTCCCTGAAAACACCATTAAATATGGAAAGGGAAGAGCAGGCCGTTGAACTCGCTGCCTACCCTTTATAAGCAATTACCCTTTATTACTAAATGCAAGTAAAATCCCAGAGAGACTTTGGGAGCTTTAATGTTCTGTGTAGGGCAAAGACAATAAACAGGCAGCAGCATAAACCTGCCATTCCCAGGTTCTCTGTTGCAGTGTGACAACATAGGAGAGTGTATTTAGCATTTCCTTCTCTGTGTCTGTGAGGAGTCCATGTGCTCACAGCCTGCAGTGCTGCAGAGGGGCCTTCCTCCCTCTGGAAAGCAGAATTGGCTTCTTTTTGGCTGGTAGATACCCAGTGGCTGTTATCTTTCTTTTAGTCTGAACAGAGATAGAAACTGCAGAGCACGTGGGTCTGACACAGAAAACACTTCAGCTAAAGAAAGTGCTTGAAGTACTGAAGGGACAAAGATCAACATTGGATTTAGCATGTAAAGTACTATGGTTTCCTAAAGGAAATGAGCTCCCAACTTTGCAGGAGGGAAAAGTCAGTCCTTGGCTTTCAGCACAGCCCTGCATGGGCGTATCTGCAACTGGACCACGCTACAGCCAGAAATTCCTGGGCAGTGAAGGGAGAAGCTCATCTTGGCTGATTGCTGTGGGTCTTTTACAGCCTGTCCTGTGCACTGGTATTTGTGGTGTTGCCTGCAAGCAAAGAGATCTGCAGTTGTGGGCACACTGAGTTGGACTGGTTGAGATAAACCCGAGCTCCACCAGAACCTCTGCAGAAGCCTGAGGGGTTTCTGAGAGCCTGCAGCTTCCCAGCCTGAAGAAAAGGCTGATAAGATCCATTGGGAATCCTGACTGGATTCAGGATGTTGCTGGAAATTGCTGAAAAAGAGAAAAACTCAGCTGGGAGAAGCAGGGATGGGAATTGGCAAACTCTTGTGTCAGTGATTTTCAATCAATTTCTTGGAACATTAAAACCTTATCATCATTTTAAAAGACACCTTCCAGTGGGTCTTTTGCCTTCATCTTTATCACTTCCAATTACATGCTTATGATCCCCACCCAGACACCATTCCCAACACTCACCCTTTTTATGGATGAGAGAATTCTTTGCAACGGATAGGAAATCTGTGGTAGCAACACTTCTGCCACTTCCAGCTTCTCCGGGCTGCCCATGACCTCACTGGTGTGGAACAAGGTTTGTGTTAGCACATTGCTTCTTGCAGCTGAACAAGGAGAGAAGTCCCAACACTCTTAAGGCTACATGGGCCAAAGTTACCTCTTGCTTTTCAATATTGTGAAAATAGATTTAAATCAAATCTGTGGTAAGATGAGGGCAAGGAGAAAGCTGATAAAATACATTATATACAAAGCAAAGCTTTTTCAACAAGAGGTCAATGCAGTCCAATCTTACAGAAGGCAAGAACACAACAAAGAAGAAATCACTTACTACCGCAAAATGATGCGACTTTAGACCACTTTAAGTTCTCAAAGCAGCCAGCTTGGGGGAGGATGCCGGAGATCCCCATGTATTTCGGAGGACACATGGATCCTTGGCTGGTCCAAGGAGAATAGGAGGTTTTGGGTTTGTACAAAGGAACAACAAATCTGAACGGGGAGGTAGCACAGCTCCTGGACACTGAGGAGGAACATGGGGAAAAATGGCAATTCCAGGTATAGGAGTAACCAGGGAGTTTCACTGATGAGTTGCCCTGAACTCCAAATGATCCTACAGGGACTGACCTGGTGTCTTGGAGAAAGAAGAAGAATGGGAGTAAGAGATGGTATTTTGGAGTGATTTTTTATAAAGGCTGAGCTTCATTTCCCATTTTGAAGCCTTCTTGTTCACCAGGTGGATGCCTTTTTGCTGGGAGCCTGAAAGAATGAAAACCATGGCATGAATGGCTTAAATGTGATAAAGGACCAAATTCAGCTGGGAAACATGGGTCTTGATTCAATGTGAGATCATTTCAACTCACTTTGGGGAGGCGGACTCCTTTCCATTTGCTTTACTCCAAGTTTGACAGATAGGCTTTTCTCTAGGGTATAAAGAGTAAGCATTGCTTAGGAGCACTGCACCTTTCTCACACAGACCATTCCTTACTCACTTCAGCACTGCTTTTATTCCTCTTTAAAATTGCAATGTGACTTACACCTGACATACCCTGTACTAAGAAACCACAATATTTTAAGCTGGTGCATCCTAAATACTGAATTCACAATAAACACTGAACTCAGATGAAACCACCTTTGCACGCAGGCACAGCTCTGCTCCAGACTCCCTTTGTTTTGTCCATACTGGTACAACGGATGCTCCCATTCCCAACGAGCTGGAAGCCAGAGTCACAGCTGTAAGTCACGGTGGAGTTATAAGCAAATGTATTTACACCTTCACCATCATGTTTTCCATTGCTAATGTGAGGAGGTGAAGAGCAGGTAATTACTGCGGGGAAAAAGGTCAACATGAGCATTGCTAAAAGCTTCAGTAATAATGAAAATGCAAAAGGTTTCCTGAGTCCGTCTAAAACTCAGACAATAAACTTCCAGATAACTGAAAAGCGGTAAAAACTGTCACTGAGCTTTGTCTTGGTTCCCTTTCTTTTTGTTCTTTCTGTTGTCCCATCTTTCTCTTTCTCCATTCCCAGGATCCCAAAACATCAACAGACCACTTGCCATGCCCTGGCTGCTGATTCCTGCAAGCCTCATCCCATCAACTTCACTGCAGCCTTAAGTCATGAGAAAACAGCTTGAACTTGTGGGAACAAAACTGCTGCAACCCAGTGTCAGCACAATGGGGATTTTTCAGCTGCGGTGGTGGTGGTGGGGCTGCCACATAGCATAACAAAAGCAATGTATGAAGACAGGCTTAGACTGCACATTAGGGTCTACTGGAGCAAAGTCAAAAATAAGGGTGGATTAATCTTACATTCACAAGTTGGAAGTTTACTCCATGCAACATCGTTTCCTTTAAGCTGACACTGGATGAAATTACTCCCATTTAATCTGTACCTAAATGAAAATACACAGGAAAAGAAACATTTGGGTAACTATTCAGAAAGTGAGAACAAGTTTTTTTTCCACTGGTACCCCTATGATCAGGAATGGAGAAAAGGCAGATTTAAAGCAAGCAGATGTGCAGGTATACATTGGTTAACAGCAGAGCTCCTTCACCTTGCTCTCTGCCAGAATCCTTGTTAAGGATTATCTGGATTTTAGGTGATTTTCTGCTGTGAGAGTGAACATCTTCCATTGCAAGGATGGGAGCATGTGCTGAATCCTAGAATGGTTTGGGCTGGACGGGACCTTAAAGCTCATCCAGTTCCAACTCCCTGCCACGGACAGGGACACCTTCCACTAGGGCAGCTTGCTCCAAGCCCCATCCAGCCTGGCCTTGAACGCTGACAGGGATGGGGCACATGAATGCCAAACAGCACTGAGGTTAGCCACAGAGACTTGGGTTCACTGAATCAGAGGCTATTTCCCCCCTCTGCTTCCTGGCGGAGAGCAGCGCTGAGATTGAGGCTGCTGGCATCCAGTGCCTTTCCCACGCCACTGCCACACACTGGGATGAGGGGGTGAGGTGAGGAGCTCCCTCCTGAGCCATGCAGCGTCTCGGAAGGCTGGGACCCATCCCCAGCTGCTGCTCCACACCCCAGCAGTGCTGCAGTACCCGGTGGGCCAGATCTGCTGAAAGACCTGCCGTGGTGGTGGAGGGCAGACTCCCCACAGTCTCCAGTGCTGCCTCCTCCCTGCCACGTTGCTTTGGGGTTGTGAAGGTGTAGCTGTTCTGTTAAAGGTTTGCCAGGAAAGCCAACAACAGCATCAAATATTCAACAGCAGGGACCAGTGAGGGGCAGTGAGAATCTATGTGTCATTTGGGATTGAGTGGCTTCCCGGAAACTCAATACATCTTGTTCTGACAGCACCAACACCTTCCCCAACCTCTAATTTACATCCTTCTGCTCCAAAAAATAATCACCATTTGGACATGATCGATAATATCCGATCTGGCTTATACAGATAACGTTATTCCTCCCCCCTGATGTGACATTTCCAAGGATTAGCTGAATTACAGAAGGGTGGGACGTGCTGTCATTTCCCCAACATCCATCCTAAGGGAGTATCTGGAGGAAAAAACCCTGTGTTATATTTGAGGCAGCTGTAAAGACTGGCAGAACGAGCCAGATGATACCAGCTAATTCCTGCTAGGGAGGGAGGAATACAAGTTGGAGATGCAGGAGCTTACTTTTGCATGTCAGCCTTTTGCAAGTGGCCCTGATTGAAAGCAGGCAGAAAGTGTGAGTCAGCTCACTGAGTGATGGAAAGAGCTCTTCACTGCAGTCTTCTGGACATCACTGACCTTTAAACATTCCAGCATAACCCCTTTTATTCCATATACCTCAAATATGTTAAGCTGAAATGTTCAAGGCCAGGTTGGATGGGGCTTGAACAACCCACTCGAGTGGAAGGTGTCCATGCTTATGGCAGGGGATTGGAACTGTATGAGCTTTAAGGTCCCTTCAACCCAGACCAGGCTGGGATTCTATGAAATATTTGAAGTAACTTGTTTTGAAGTGTGTAGTTATAAACTAAATGCACAACCGGCCCTGTTGGGGTTAATGCACAGGGGCAGTTCAACCTCCTCTGCAAGCCACTTGATGAAAAGGCAGCCACCGATTCAAACCCAGTCCCTTCCCTTCAGCTGCATCTTATTCCTGCAGAACCCAAGGATGCAATTCAAATGGGAAAAGCAGTCCCATGCTCTGCACTCAGAGCAACACCACAGGAGTGATATACAGTGAAACAGCATCCTAGCAGCAACCGCACTGGACCAGAGCTTGTATGCCAGCAGCAGTGGATTTGCCCAGGGACTCACCCATCTTCACAGAACACATTCACTCTGGCACCGAACTGCAGGTCTGTCAGGGTGACCATCCTGCCCCCGGGCAGTGCTCCTGGGTCCCCACAGGATTTCCCTGCCGGAGAATGAGGCTGGTGTTAGCAGGACACAGAGTGATTCGAGAGTTATACGCAATGGTACCAGCGAGGTTTACTTCACAAGCATCTTGCAGGAGAGCAGAGGAGGCTATTTGAGGAGGTATTTCATCTCTATAGATTAGCAGTAAGTTGCTCAGCTGTGAAAAAGGTATTGCTGCCTCACCGTCAGTCTTCATATTACATGGGTATCACTAAGGAACATGTTTTGTCTCCATTTTGAGGTGCAGCACAACTGCAATTCGGCACTTGTCCTGTGCATGTACCACAGCCAGATACACCCACATGGAGCAGAGCAGAGATACTCACTCCTGCACAGCTCAGCAGCTTCTGACCACTCCAGGTTTTCAAGGCAAGTGCTGCTGGGGGAGCTTTCCGAGGTGTTCTTGTAGCCGGGGCGGCAGACATAGCTCACATTGCTCCCAACAGGAAAGAAATTAATCCTCTGATCCTCCTTGGAGAGGGCAGCAAACCGCAGCCGTGTCGGGGCAGCGCAGCTCCCTGGCAATCAAGGAAACCTGACCTGAAGGAGCTGCCCTTGGGGAAGCATGCAAAGTAAACCTCAGCATTGCAGAACTGCTCTTGCAATGGTGCTTTTGGAAAGCTCCTGATGTTCAGCACAGGTTATGTCTGGTTTCTTATCAGGCTGTTATTCTGCTGAATACACCTTTGGCAAAACAAGGATGGAGATGGGATAATGGCTCGGGCAAAGCTGTTAGTAGGAAATAAGGAGTTACAGCCTCTGCAGCCTCTGGCACCCAGGGTTTGAGAGGTGCAGAAGCATCCTGTGCTCCAGCCACCCTCCAACTGCCCCCATCACCAACAAGCATGGATCCTGCGCCCATCAGCCAGCAGCAGCCACAGGAAGTGGGTCTGTCCCTTGCCAGGGTGGTGATGCCATTGCAGAACAGCCACTGTGAGGGGCAGAAGCGTGAAGCCAAGCAAAGAGGCTCTTTGGAGCTGGGTCTCAGAAAAAGGAGGTATTTACGGCCGCAGGGCTCGGGCAGCGTGGACCAGCGTGAGCCGGGCAGGCACTTCACCGTGTCTGATCTCCCAGGGATTTTGGTGGTGCCTTCGATGCATGTGTACATCACACTGGATCCAACAGGGAAGCTGATGGTGTGCTTATCACTGGATGGCCTGGAATAAGTCATGGGAGGTGGGGACCCACAGTCACCTGCAGTAGGAGAAGACCACTTTGGGTGAGGCCTCCATTTCCTGGCCCATTCCCAGCCTCACTGAGCATCCCAGCTCCTGGGCTGGCCCAGGCTTCTTCTGCAGGCAAAGGCACCAGGCAGGACTGTATCCATGAGAGCATCAAGCAATGGGTACCCCCAGGCTTGGGGATGACGGTGGCATCACCCACCCCAGCCCCAAGCAGCAAGGTGGGATCCAGACAGGTCTCAATGTTCCTCCCCATGCATCCCATGCTCCTGTACTCACCATGAGCCATAGGCATGCCCAGGAGCCCCAGCAAGGGCAGAAGCAGCATGGGGTAGCCAGATGCCCATGCACCAGTGGGTGCCCTGCAGGTCAGGGTGCCTGGGTGCTTCCCCCATCCTGGTTGTCCAGACTTCATTGCAGTGATTTCTGTGCTCCTCTGTCAAGCACTGTTAGCTCCAAGGGGCTGTTTCTGAAGCTGGGAGGAGATGCAGCACAGCAGACCCAGCCAAGCCTCTACAACAGTGGAAACCTTTCCAGAGCACCCAGGGAGCTGAACTCTGAGTCAGAGACATGGAGAGCAGCCAAGGGTGGGGGACAACTGTCATCCACATCTCGGGTTATGCCTCTGGTCCTCCTGCCTCACCATAAAGGATGAGGGGATAACTCAACCCTTTCATTTGACTTGAGACTGGCTGTAAGCACTAGATGTTACCAAAACCAAATGCTACCAGAGCAGAAAAGACCCTCACCGAGTCCCAGGCTGTACCCAGGGTAGGTAAATGCCCCCATGTTATTTGCTTGCAGGTGATGCAACACAGATCTGCCTTAAGCAGAGTTGGGGAAACAAAAAATAGAAGCATTTTCCTTTTTGCTTGCTAATTTGTTTCTTGATTGCCTGACTCATTTGTAAGCAGGAATGGGTGGGAGTGAATACATCTGCGTGCTGACTAACATGCTGAAATATCCCTGACATCAGTCAAGACTACTGAAACACACTCTTAGATACACGTGGGATATAACACCCAGTTCTTACTCATGCTGATGGGTTTTGAGCCTTGCACAGGGAGATAAGACACTTGCTGTTTGCAGTGCCAGGCGAGCTCAATGCAGAGGGAAGTGAGATGTCACAGCAGAGGGCACAGCCCAGCTCTCCCTGGGGCACAGGGAGTACTGGGGTGGGTCTGAGAGTGCCTCTCATTGCAGAGGATGCTGTGGGGATAAGGCACAGGTTGCGCATTATCAAAGCATCTTTCTGCTTAAAGATGGAAGGTGCCATCTCTTCCCTGGGTGTTGTGGTTAGGCTCTAGTAACATTTAAAGCAACTCTAACAAAACATGCATCTGGCAGTAATATACCACTGTAAACCACTTGGGCAGGACATGAATTATAGTCTTGATCAGATGGACCCTTGGACCATGCTGGAAATCAGCCAGACAGATCACAAGACACCGTGGTGACACCTCCAGCTTTATCGTAACCCGCAGGGAAGGAGTAGTTGCTGCATCACAGGGCCACATAAACTGTAAATCATCATTTATTGAGTAATGACAACAAGCTTTGGTTTCTGATTCTCTACACATAAAGTTACAATATCTATTCTCAGCATTTGCTTGCCAGAAATAAGGATGTTGAACGTGACGCCAACACAGGTATCCGAGTCCAGTGCTGGATCAGAAACTTGTTGCCTCTTAAATCCAGGGATAAGCAAAGAGAAACCTTTACAGATGCACTTCTATGTAACCACTCTTAACTAGATGAATAGAAATAATGGGCTAGATGAACAGGAAATCGCGTAGTTTGACACTCACTTCACTACTATTTCTAGACAGCAGGAATATGCTGGTGCTTTGAGAGGCTGTCAGCACAGGCAGAGGGTGAGGCATATGTGCACAAGCACCTTAAAAGAGAACCACTCATCTCAGCTGGAAGTTTACTTCTGCGGACTTCAGTCCCCCTTCTCCTGACTTAGCAGTGACTCAGAGCTCCATTTACTTTCTTACTACGCTTCCTAATGTAAAATGTGACACAACACAGTTGTTAAATAGCAAAACAGATTGTGAGATTTAAGGAAAAGAGCGAAACCCCCTCTGGGCTCTAGTGTCTAGCGCAGCAAAAGCAACCTCCCATGCACTGGTTATTATTTGTCTGGCTATAGGCATGCAAGCACAAACCAGAAAGTCACTGATAATCTCCTTACAGATACCGTGACTACACAAACTGCGTGCTCACCAAATGGAAGGGCATCCTTACAATGCATTTTTGGACTCACTTGGTCAGGTTTTCTACTTCCACATTTAGTTTTTGAATCTCCAGCAGCAGCTTTTGTATTTCCAGCAGAGTTTTCACTTCTGCTATAGGCACACCGCATTCAAAGGCTGCTTTCATGTAATGAACCTCTTCGCATACATCAGCATCGCCATCCTTCTTCTGTTAGAAAGTAAAGCAGAACAAACGAAACCCAGGAAAAAAGGATGTAAAATTGCACTGCAGCAGATGAAGCCACCCACTCCTCAGCTCGAGGCTGAACTGTCCCACTTGCCCAAACACAGACCCCATTTCTCACTGGTACCATCAAGCAAAAGCTTTTAGGAAGCTCAAGCAGTAATTTTTCATATTAGATATCAAGCAATAACCATCCAGACCATGGTACTTACACACTTGGGCAATGATGTCCAGTTTCCATCAGGCAAGCATGTGGCTGTCAAAGACGTGTCTGAAAGATGGTATCCCTGGAAGCATTCAACTGTAACAGTCTCATTTGTTTGGTACCACATTTTACCATCCAAAGTGCTATTCAGCCTTCCATTGGCCACGTGTGGTTGTGGACACAGAACTGAAAGGAAAACCCACAGCAGAAGGCAGCTCAGCAAGAGGCTCATCATTATGTAGATAGAAGAAGACCCCACAAAGTTTGTGATGCCTGAGGCAGACCAAGTGGACTTGGATCTGTGGAGCCATAGAAACCAAATATTAAAGCCAAATTACTTCCCCAGGATCTTCAAGAGAGGAGGGAGATGGTCGGAACACACATTGGTTGTTTTCTGTCTCAATTTGGGCATCCCCATGCAAAAGTCTGCAGACATCTCTCAGTACGAATGCGCACTGAAGAGAAAGTCAACAACGATGGTGGCTCCTGACCTGCCTTAGAGCCTCCTTTGTACCTGAGCATCCAGAAAAGTCAGCCTGGTAAGCACCAGCTTTGGGAAGTTTGTTTCTTCTGCAGAGGGAAAGGCACTTGGGAAACCCTGAGGATAGACACGAGTACATGGGGCTGCCCCCCAAGCTCTCTGCACCCTGCTGGTACCCACCGGGCTGGCAGGAGGGCAGGGGAGGGTGCCAGGTGCTGTCAGCCATGCACCGGCTCTCAGCATCGCCATGCAGCGCAAAGCCTTCATCACAGGAGAAGTGCACGACTGTTCCGTAGGGAAACGTGAATCTCTGTGGAGTCATCCTGCCCCTCTCGACCACGGGCCTGGGGCACCGGACCACTGTGGGGAGAGAGCAGAATGATGGGGTTGGCTCTGCCCTTCCCCCAGGGATAGTGGGGATCCAGGTCTGGTGGGGCAGAGCTGCAGTTCCTGGTGCTCTCTGCGTCAGTTTTATACTCAGAGCCACAATTCCTGACCATCTGATGGCCATCAATGTAGGACAACCAGTGCCTCCTATTTCCGCATGGATCATCCCCAGTCCAGATCTGTCAAGCCTGTG
Source organism: Bolborhynchus lineola (assembly GCA_025448015.1). Taxonomy (NCBI): domain Eukaryota; kingdom Metazoa; phylum Chordata; class Aves; order Psittaciformes; family Psittacidae; genus Bolborhynchus; species Bolborhynchus lineola. Next base: position 16,444 of record JAOEHX010003712.1, read on the forward strand.
AAGAAGCCTACAAAGGAAGCAGGATCTCCCAGCAGCCCTGCTCACTTCTAATCTCATTCAGTGCTAATATTGCTCCCGGGTCCTGGCTTCAATTCAGTCCCATACAAGAAAAACGACTCACCCCTGCACTCTGGGGCAGGTCTGCTCCATGCCAAGCTCACCCCGTCATCAGAGGTGCAGTAGATGGATTCGTCCCCAATGAGGGACATACCCTCCACACATCTGTACTTCACTTCTGAGCCGTAGAGGAACAGCTCCGTTTTCAAGCTGATGTGCTGCCCATTGGTGAGTTTTGGAGGGGGACCACAGACTGTGGGAGAATAGAGAAAGGAAAGAAGATTTCCTTCATTCAGAAGGGCATTAACAGGAGAAGCCAGTTCTTGACGTTTATACTCAGGATTGCTCTCCTCAAAGTCCTCCTCGCTTCTTGTCAGCACTGGCTTCACCAGTGTTCTCAGACTGGCCCAGCTAACCACCCCAACCCAGCAGAGCAGCGTCCCAGCCTTCAGCCAGCCTTCTCTTACCCCTCATCTTTTCCTTGAGGAACAATTCTGCTCATAAACAGGGTCAGGGAACAGTGGGCATCGTAAACCTCTTGAGCCCCTCTGAGAAGTGGCTGCAAGTCCCATTCTCACCATATTTAATCAATTATAGTTTTGACAGAAGATGAAAACATAAAAGCCATTTAACGATGTGACTCGGACCCCTTCTCCAAGAAGCAATACTCAGATGATTTCTTCACTGCTGCCCCTACCCTCGCAGAGGTGCAGTTGCCGACACCCACTGTTGGTGCTCACCTTTGTCGCAATATGGCACAGGGGGTCTCCATGTCCCATCAGACCAGCACTGGATTCTCTGGCTGCCCCTCAGCACATAGCCAGGCTCACACTGAAATTCCACGTGGTGCCCAAAGGTGTATTTGTCTTTCCTGGAACCGATTTCCTTCCCATGTTGGATATCTGGGCTGGGACACTGCGCCTCTGAGGAAAACCAGCATCAGAAAGAGTTTCCATGGATTGGGTCAGGAGGGAAGAGCAGGAGACATTCACAGGGAGGTGTTTTCCCATAGCAGTGGCTTTCAGACCTAAAGAGCTAGCCAGGCAGGCTGTTAATGCTGTCAGATATCTCTAACCAGACCTGGCATGCTCAGGGATGCCAATTATGTGATAACAGCCATTCCTCTTGGAAGGCAGAATGATCCAAGCTACAAATTGTGCTGAAGGGATGATACATGACAAGCTGCATCACTGCATCATTGTTCGAATAGCGAAATAATCAGTGGGTGTTGCAGCTATTTCTTCTCAGCCATGCTACCAGTTGAACAGCAAACTGATCAGCAGTGAGAGCCAAAGATCCGCCCAATAAAGCCCTTACAGCACGGCAGCACTAGTGGGTGTTTTGGAGATGATGCTATGACCACATCATTACATTGATGAAAAGGCAATGGCGTACTCACCCTGGCAAAGCCTTGGGATTGGGGTCCATGTGAAATTTTGAAGACAAGTAGTTACTGGAGATACCCCAGGGAGCAAAATATATCCGGGTCTGCAGGAGTAGGTCACATTGGTCCCAACAGGAAACTCGCGCTGAGGGTTTCGGTCCGTGTGCTCAATGATAGGAGGATATGAGCAGTGACCTGGTTCCAGAGCAAGGGACAGCATTTACCCTCAAAGCTGGGGATGAGGCTGAGCCCCGCCTGGGGGAAGCCAGGCTGTCCCTTGGGTACTGGTGGAACCATAGAAAGAAGCCAAGGGACAACAGCAGCCATAAGCATCGCTGTGGGGTACAGTGACTGAACCGAAAAGGAAAATACAATGATGACAAATTCACCAAAGGATGTGACTCTGATAAAGGTCTTTGTTCTCATACACTTTCGTATCTCACCAGGTGACCCTGCAGCAGGCAGAACAGCCCAGCTGTGTCACCCAGGGGTGATGGAAGAGCAGAGGGCAACCCTGCCACCAGCGCTCGGCAGCGCAGCTGCTGTGGCACCACCCTCCAGCCCCTCTCCTGCACACGCTTTCAGTGAAGGACCAGCAGGTGATGGCCTCTGGGACACACGGTCAGGAGCAAAGGGATCGGTGCGTACCTGGGATGCAGCTGAGCACTCGTGGGGACCATCTGCCGCTGGCCAGGCACCGCACGGTGCTGGTGGCACCCAGGGGCATGTAGCCGGGGTCGCACGTGAGCGTGGCTGTGCTGCCCGAGGTGAAGTTCTGTGCAGGTTCCAACTGTCCATGGGTGATATCTGGGATGGGGCACTGAGCCTCTGCAGATCACAGAATCACAGCACAGTTTGGGTTGAAGGAAGCTTAAAGCTCATCCAGTTCCAATCCCTGCCATGGGCAGGGACACCTTCCACTGGAGCAGGGTGCTCCAAGCCACGTCCAACCTGGCCTTGAACACTGCCAGGGATGGGGCAGCCACAGCTTCTCTGGGCACCCTGTGCCAGTGCCTCAGCACCCTCAAGGGGCAAATTTCTGCCTAAGATCCCATCAGGATGTTCTTACTAAATACAGCTGCAGCGACCAACTGTCAGCACACCTTCATCTGGTAAGTAAAAGAAGACAAGTCAGTTTAACAAATGCAGTGACTGAGGCAGATATTAGGGGTTCCTAAGTGTGCTTAAGCAGCCATTACCCATAGGACTTTAAACCTGTGTTTCTATCATTGTACACCATCAAACGCTGTTCCTGCCCTTTCCTTACAGCACTTGCTCTAACAGCTACAACTCACCTGCTTGCTGGGGTGGGTGACTTCAGGGCCCTGGCAGCCCGCTTCCAGCATCACATCTACACTGGTCAATAGCAGGACTGCTGGTGCTGCCTTTGGTACCAATACCCACAGAAAGAGCATGCCTCTACTCTCAAGTGCCTTCCTCAGGCCCCAGCTTAGGTATCAGCATGCCATTGGCTATGTTTGGGTTTGGAAAATGGACTGAGAAGCATCATGAAGTAGAAAGAGATAATAATATCTAACAATAAACAGGGTGTAAAGGTGGTGCTGGCAGGAGGGGGGCAGCAGATGCTCTGCAGGGAGGCACTGGGGTGGGCTGTGCACCCTGACGAGTGTCTCAAAGAGCCTATTTTTAAAGGAACTGCCAACTTCGAGACAGAAACAGGGTTATTCCTCTTCCTAGAGACATTAGTCAGCAAACACCCACTTCTCCTGTGGGTAGCATGACAATTCACCAGCTGCCATCTGTGTGTCTATCGGTTGCCTCAGGGCATAAGCATCAACCTTGGTATCAACCTACTACCACTCATACTGCCAAATACAGCCCTTGTCATTAAAAACTAAGAAGTATTACCTGTCTAACTGACTCTCCCAACCTTACCACCACCCTCACCTTGAGCTCCAGTCTGGAAGGGCATCTCCGACCCTGGGAATAACTCATCCACTGCATGGATGCTCAAGGCAAAGGGTGATACACTCCCTGCGACACAAGGTCTGAACTCCAGACTCTGCAGCTGAGATGCCTGGCCCTGGACCACCCCAGGGACAAGCTCATGGCCGTACCCAAACACCATTCCTGGGAAGATTCATACCCCAGCTTAAGGCTTTTGAAGATCATTGGGAATTTGAGGTGGTGCATCTAGAAGTGCAGCTAAAGAGAAGACGTGGACAATCAGCAGCAACCAGTGACCTCAGATCATCCTTACAAGAATCAGGCGCAGGCAGAGCACAGCAGTGACTTCAGCCGGAGAAAGGTCTCCTGCTGAATTTTACCAACCCACTTACTGCATACCTGATCCGAAAACAAAGCTGAGCCCCAGAAGCAAAGCAAACAAGAGGAGGAACACTCACTGAGACTCCCAGCCTGCTGCAGCACAAGCCCCGCCGCTGCCAGGAGGTGCCCCAGCCAGCAGAAGACCGGCATGGTGAGACCCTTCCCAAGCGATAGCTGCTGCAGTGCACTGGGGAAGGGGAAGTGGCTGTGGGAAGTTGGGGACAGGCCAGAGGAGCTGACGCTGCCGCCCCCCAGCCCTTCTGACCTGCCCAAGGCAGGGGCTGCCCCCCCTGAGCTCGCCAGCAAGGGTGCGTCACCAGAGGGGATGCTGCTGCTTCGGCTCTCCCCCATCCTTGGCAGTTCAAAGCCAGGTTGGACAAGGCTTGGAGCAATCTGCTCTATGGAAGGTGTCCCTGCCCGTGGCTGGAGGAGCTTTAAGGTCCCTTCAACCCAAACCATTCCATGATTCTTCTAAGGTGGGGATAGTGGGAATAAAGCTATTTTACAGCTAGAAGCAGCTTTGCAGCATTCTGGCTTCCTTTTGGTGCACTAAGGGCAATGTTGTTCACTTTGCCTCTATCCTGGTGGTAGGCAAGGGTGGGGACAGGCAGCTCTCTCTAGGCCTAGTCAAGCAATGATTACTGAAGCATTTCTTTCCTTTCTTATAGATAAGACAATTATTAAAGGCCAAACACAGCTGTCATTGCAATCGCAGTTTTATTATGATCTCGTGGCGAAGGAGCACTGGTCGGATCACAAGATGCACTTAACAGAGTGCTTCCCCTTTACTGGAGGTTGCAGAAAAGATTCAGCCATTTCTTTCTTTATGCTTTGCTTTCCCATAACTGCTCTTGGAGCACACACAAAGATGCAGCAAGCAGCAGCGCTGTGGCCTCTTATACATCTGTCCTGCTTGGGAAGGAAGCCTAGCATTTTTGTTTGGATTCGAGGTGTCCTCCACTGAGCCTGCTCTGAAGGTCATGGCTAATCAGGCAGTTGAGTGCTTGCTCACAACAATGAATGCAGCATATATGAATGGAGGAGCAATGGGCTCCACTGGATTGCAGGGGGGTGTGAGGTGAGTGTGAGTTGGTGACTCTGACCATGTCCATGTCCCTACAGCATCTGCTTGGCTACCACAGCGATTTACTTTTCCTTCAGCTCCTTTCTAACTGAGTCCTTGTCAGTATAGTAAACATAACTAAATGTATAAAGTGATGTAGAAACCTAAGAGCGATCACTAACAGAAGCCAGAAGTGGGCACTTTCTGACTCCCCGTATGGCCAAAGAACCAAAGTTTCTTGACTGATTACTGAAGTATTAGCACAAATCACAAAGTCATAAAGAAACCCTCAGTGAGGATTGTTCCTCATGCAAAGAGAATGGTTCTTATGATACCAGTGGTGACAGTCAGCCATACGCTGTGGTTCTTAGCTCCTTTTCAAGCTTCTGGATCTCCAGGTACAGTTTCTGGACTTCCAGCAGAGTTTTCAGCTCTTCCAGAGGAATTCCACACTGGAAAGCTTCCCTGTTTCGAAGGATCTTCTCGCATGTATCACGCTTTCTCTTTGAAAGAACCAAAGAAAGATGAGGTGTGAGACGGCTGCAGGGACCCAGTGCTGAGCATCCCCCTCCTACTGCAGCCCCAAGCCAGCCGCATTCGTGAACTTGGACCAGTGCTAAATGGGGCAAGATACAGACAAAGCCTGGGCAGATGGGCAGGAGCTTGAGCAAGCTGCTCTAGCGCAAGGTGTCCCTGCCCATGGCAGGGGGTTGGAATTGGATAAGCTTTAAGGTCCCTTCCAACACAAACAAGTCTGGGATGATACTTACACAGGTGGGTGGTGGTACCCAAGTGCCATTAGCTGAGCAGGTAGTTTCTGAACTTGAGATTTGACGGCCATCACGCTTGCAGACGTAGCCCAGAGTTTCATTCACATTGTACCACAACTTCAGTCGGTAAATCACAAGGTCCTCCTGTCTCGAGGGCTGAAAACACTGAACTGAAAGGAAAATGTATGCCAAGAAAGAGATGTAGTGGGAGGAGATGGAGGAGAAAACACCTGGCAAATTCCAGCTGCCGCTGGTGATTCAAAGGAGCAGCACCCCTGGGTCTGGGCAAGTGGGGGTGGTACCCACCGGGCTGGCAGGAGGGCAGGGGAGGGTGCCAGGTGCTGTCAGCCATGCACCGGCTCTCAGCATCGCCATGCAGCGCAAAGCCTTCATCACAGGAGAAGTGCACGACTGTTCCGTAGGGAAACGTGAATCTCTGTGGAGTCATCCTGCCCCTCTCGACCACGGGCCTGGGGCACCGGACCACTGTGGGGAGAGAGCAGAATGATGGGGTTGGCTCTGCCCTTCCCCCAGGGATAGTGGGGATCCAGGTCTGGTGGGGCAGAGCTGCAGTTCCTGGTGCTCTCTGCATCAGTTTTATACTCAAACATCAGGATTGACCCTCAGCTGCCTGCAGCAGCCCCAGAGGAGACCCCACCAGTCCCTGCTGTTACTGTGGTACAGGACCTTTGGCACAGGAGCCAGAGGAGCTGCACAGTCATTAAGCCACTCTGGGTTTGGAGCTCCTGCACCAGGGCAGGTCCTGGCTTCAGTGTGATCCCATATAGGAGAAGCATCTCACCCCTGCACTCCGGGGCGCGTCCGCTCCACACCAGGTTTACCCCATCATCAGAGGTGCAGTAGATGGTGGCATCCCCGATGAGGGACAGGCCCTCTGCACAGCTGTATGTCACTTCAGTGCCATAGGAGAACTGCTCCTTTCCAAAGCCGGAGTGCTGCCCATTGGAGATTTGTGGAGGAGGGCCACAGACTGTGGGATAAAGAATGGATGAGAAAAGAAACACACCAACAACCATTACACTCAGTGAGAATCAAAATCGCTTCTGGGAAATCAGTATAAGGGTTAACTTGTGTTCGAAGCATGGCAAATCCACCTGGGTCGTATCACCCACAGCAAGAGGATACCTCAGTGTATTCAGCCCATGACCATTGCTCCCCAGAAGCAGATGCTGAAGGCAGGTCACCTACTGATGCTGTTTCTCAGTACTGATGCACAAGATTGCTTCTGAGCACTGCATTACACATACCTTTATCACAAAAGGGTAATGGGGGAGCCCAGGTTGCATCAGCCCGGCACTCGGTCACGTCCGGGCCCCTGAGGACATAGCCTGCATCACACTCCAGCTTCAGCCGGGTCCCGACTGTGTAGTCTTTTTTGGTTTGATAAACTTCTTTTCCATGAGCAGTATCTGGCCTTGGGCAACGAGGTTCTAGAAACAACAGAGAATAAAGGATGTCATCAAACTCTTTCCTCCTGGCATGTTTTCCTGAGCTTTTAGGCTCAGGCTGCTTCCAGCAGCAATCTGGTATTGCTCTGCTGCCCCATCACTTGGTTAAGAGTCTCAGCAGTATCAGTTATTTACGCTGTTGCTCTTTCTTCTGAGAGGGAAAATGCATAGAGAACATTCTCTGCCCTCAAGCCTTGTATCAGCTAAGCAGCCCAGCTGCTGTCCAGAGCACAAACCACATCTCCTTCCAGCTGGATAAATGTCTCCTGGGTTTCTTGGGAACCTCCTAGGCACCTAAACACTACCAAACCCCAACCCTTTGCATCCCAACTCCCCAGGCTTTGCCAAACCCCCATACTTTCTCCATGGCAATCCCCAGGCAATATAATGATCCATGTGGATCTTTTGCTGCCTCCTTCTTCCGAGTTAACACAGGAGAACTGGATCTGGGGATACCTGGCAGTGGAGCAAAATCCACTACCATCACCTAAGACTGCATGTAGATTTCTCTGTGAATATCAGCAGAAAACTACAGCTGTACAGAGCAACCCAAACCCGTTCAGTCAGAAATAAGCAGTCACCAAGTCAATATGTTCCACCAGCTTTTACCTACCTGGAAAGCACTCTGGTACTGCTGGATTCCACGTACCATCACTTGTACACCGAAGCATAATGTTATGGCTACGACCTTTGAAAGCATAGCCATCATTGCACGTAACTTCCAGCACGTCTCCATACACATAATGTTCTTGACTTTCCTGTATGCCTAAGGGTTTTCCATTCCTGATGACTGGATCTGGGCAACGAATTCCTGAGAAATGCCAAACATCAAGTGTGAAACCATGACAAAGCCATCTGGCTGACAGCAGATTCAGAAGGATGAGCTTTTTGTAAGACAAAGACATCACAATCCTACATCTGCCCCAAGAGCATCCTTGGGCAATCCTGGGGTGTTTACAAGGGAGTCTACTGGATGGAGCGCACCTCAATGGCCTTTTCTCACAGGTTCCAGGGACTTGAAAGCATAGCTGGTAAGTAAAGCAAAGAAAACTGTATTTGGGGAGTAAATCAAAGGAGCTCAATAGTCACAGCACAGACCACACTGGACACCCAGAGCATCTCGCTCTTCCCCTCACCCTGTGGTTTGGACAACAGCAGAGCACAGAGAGTTTGTACATTCAGTATCACACACATCACAAGGGTAAGCAAGCCAAAGGAACATCCACTTACTTTCACAAGAATGGGGGGGTTTAGTCCATGTAAAATCTGGCAGACACGTAATGTGCCATGTGTCTTCCCCAGGGCTGAACTGGTGGCCCTCCCAGCACTCGTAGGTAATGACAGTGCCCACAGGAAACAGATTGCCAGCAAGTTTTGCTTTAACAGCATTGTACACATCTGGAGGATCACCACAGCTACCTGGGAATGAAATAGCAATTTAGGGACATTACCAGGGATAAATCAGTGAGGTCCATAATGGTATGTAACATAAGAGAGAAATTGGGTAAAGGTGTGGGCTCGCATTGTTCCTTCTGAGATGCACTTAATCCCTTTGGAAAGGGGCTTTGGACAAGGGATGTAGGGGCAGGCCAAGGGGAATGGCTTTAACTGCCAGAGGGGAGACTGAGATGAGCTCTGGGGCAGAAGCTCTTCGCTGTG
>JAOEHX010003725.1:5189-19210 GCA_025448015.1 Bolborhynchus lineola
AGGGAGCGGGGGGATTTCTGTGGGGCGAAGGCAGAACTCTAAGCAGCATCTTAAAGCAATGATGCAGGTGAGGGGCCTGCTAAGCCTCAAAGAGTACTTTTTGCCGCATCTAGACTGTGGCTGTATCTGTACAGATTATAAAACAATAAAGAGGGAGAGAAAGGGAAGGCTGTTTTCAGAGTCCTCAAGAACTTGTTTAACCAGTAAAACTGAGATTCTGGTAAGTTCTTGTGGATACTATAAAACGACTCTAAAAGGAGCTGTGGAGGAGCAGGTAGATGAGATTCTGAAGGGATTTTTCTCACTGTACAAACCTCAGGTCAAACCCAGATGCCAGCAGCGTCCCTGTGACCAAGCAAGCAGAGAGTGTAGTTCTGTGTACCATTTCCTTACTTTCAAAGCTCATGATCATTTAAGGATATATAAAAGGGGTTTTAATGCCAAGAATATCTAAACCCTGATAATTTTATTGAGAATAGATTCTAATCTACAGTTCTTACTATCTTTTTCTTTCTGATATGCTAATTTAATGTGCCATTGTTTTTGATGGTGTGCCATCAAATAAGTGATGGCACATTTGAAGGTACATAGCTTTCAGGCAACCTGTTTCATGGCACTTAAGGGATTTTCTACCCTGCCCTGAATTAGAAAGCATAAATTTCAGTTATATCTAAACACTGTCAAGTGTGTATCTTGGTTCTGTTACTTGGTTGTTTTTTATTTAAAAATCTCAACAGAAAAAAAGAAAGGCTTGTTTTCTCCCAGGAGCTGTCTTGGAAAAATTAATAACAGATTTGCTTTTAGCTGGAAGCAGAAGCTGTATGGGGTAGGATGAGTAACTCTAGAACAGTGTAATGTAATCAGCTGTTCTGAGCATTTAGAGTTTCTCCATGTGGATCAGACAGAAACTTACGGCTTTTAGTTCAGTGCCTTGTGTATAGCTGCCAATCAAGACTTGAAAATACATGATATGTATTTACGCATAGGCAGGATTAATGTTAATCTTACAGGCTTGATGGATCTGTGTATGATACTAGGAAAAACTTCAATATTGAGTGCTCCACAAATGGTACTTATACTCTTCGAAATGAGAGCATGTTACTTTGGTTATGAAAGTGTGTTATATTCTACATGAAACTATTACCTGCTAATTCCAACCATATGCTCCCTGAACGGAGCAATTTCAGTCTGCCATTTGCCAACATTGCCTGCTGTATGCCTAGAGTTATTTCAGTGTCTTCTGCTCTTTGATCACAGAGTAATCTCTCACACGCTAGATTGATAGTCTGTGTTGGCAAATCCAAATCAGTCACCACTTTTAGGTGCTGTTTACAATATTAGAATGTCTGGGCGATTTATATTCTCTCATTAGGATGAAAGATGTCACTATCTTAACTTACTTAGGGCTCTACAGTCCTTAAAAGTAGACCAGTCTTCAGAGTTTTCAGATACCACAAAGAACAACAGATGAAAAATTTGCAGTTTTTCAGCAGCCAGCAGCAGAAGTGTGAGTGTGTGTGTGTGTAGGATTGCAACTGGGAAAAGATAAGGAAATTGTCACTGTGTGATTATTGTGTATTAGAAAACCATTAATTTTACTGAATTGCTGTAATCTAAACTCTTCCCACCTCAACTGGGTACAGCAGTCAATTCCAGGCCACCCAAGTATTTGCAGTGGCTGGAACCAGCATGTCATGATGTCAGTTGAAGGTCATAGAAGTTTTGCGTGAAAAAAGAGCTTGATGGATCACAATATTCATGGAATCATAGAATCATAGAATAGTTAGGGTTGGAAAGGACCTTAAGATCATCTTGGTCCACGCCCCCAGCCATGGGCAGGGACACCTCCCACTAAACCATGCCACCCAAGGCTCCGTCCAGCCTGACCTTGAATGCCACCAGAGATGAAAGCATTCGCAACTTCCCTGGGCAACCCATTCCAGTGCCTCACCACCCTCACAGTAAAGAATTTCTTCCTCATAGCCAATCTAAACTTCCCCTGTTTTAAGTTTGAACCTGTTTTTTGGTTGAAAGATTAAAGGTGTTTAAAGGCTTCCATCTGGGATTCCTAAATCCATGAAAACTATGGACTGAAATGTTGTTAAAGGATTAATGAATTATAAATAATAAACCTCATTCATTAATTGTAAGTGCATGCTCAATCATGGATGCACATACTCAAGCTTATGCTACAAAAGGAGTGTTATAAATGTGTGGCAGAGCTATAAATACCACTCATATACCAGTTCTGGTGGGGAAAAAGGTGTAGCCAGACTGTGAAAGATGGGAAGGCTAAAATTTTGTAATGGTGATGTGAGTTGAAAAGTTGGGAAGCTATGAACAAGTTAACAAAAATAAATAGCTGCTTTGGTGTTTAGCTTGATTCTCAGAGCCATGATCAGCAGTGTTCTGAGAGTTCAGAGACTGGCAGTGAATCAAATATTTCTTCCTTCTCCAGCACCAGTAGTCCTAAGATGCCCCTTTGGGGAAAAAAGTGAAAAAATTCACTTTAAACATATGGCATTATCTTGAGCTCACTGACTGCTTTCTGAACATTTCCAAAAGGGCAAGTCTTACATTGCAGAAGGCCAAGAATGCAGCTTCATTTTGTCTTTCAAAGTTTAATCTAAAAAAGTTGTTTGCTCTTTTTGTACAGATTTAATTTGGAGCACATATGTCCAGCATATGTAACATCATCAAACAGTTACCTGATGCTCTTCAAAGCATTATCTTCAAGGTATGTATGGGTAACTGTACAGACTGGTATGAATTTGCATCCAGAGCTGCTTGGTTTCAACTTTGTAACGGTAGTCTCTGTTAAGAGAAACAGCCTCCATTCTAAAATGGAGGCCTAGATTTTGTGGATATATGTCTCACTTTTGCGTATGGCATATAGTATAAGCATTTGAAACTTTTCAGCTTCATTTTCATAGCAGCTGATTCCCTGCATCCCAGACTTCTGTAAGATTCTCTGTATTTACTTGGAATCTTTAATTTAAAATTACATGGAAAAGGTAAAAAAAATCCTTTCCTTTTGCAGAGCATCTTTTTAGGAGCAGACATTTTCATATCATCTTGGCAGTGTTCTGAGTGCTTTGTTTTACTGTTAGTGTGGTAAGTCAGAGTAAATTTTACAGGCTCACAGGCTCAGATACCTGAAATATGATCATCTGTCAGAAGTCCTTACTGGGACAGTTACAGCCCCCACATCCTCCCACAGCAAACATGATTATGGGAGAAGAATGCTTGAGGTCTGCAACTGAGATTAGTAAATGTGAAGTACTCTTGCTTCAGTCTTCACAAAATCACCTGCTACAAGTCTGAGTAATGAGATAGGTGAGATTGAATGTGTGTTCTACATTAGTACTGACTTGATACATGTTGAAATTTTTTTAGCATCTGTCTTGATGATGTCTGTTTAAACTGTATAGATCCACATCTCTTATTTGGTTTTATGCTCTTTACAGAGCAAATAGAGCTTTACATACTCCTTTGATATGAAATAAGTGCATGTCCAATACCTACTCCTCATTGTTGAGTGCTCTCAGCATTGCTTTTCTACCTGATTCTTGTTTCCTTTCCTTCTCAATAGCTTTCTCACTTTTGAAAGCAAAAAAAGACCCCTAGTATCATCATTACCTCCTAATGTTTTTCAGCAGTTCTTCCTTCCTACCTCTATTTCCACAGCTGACTTGAGGATCTTATTTTCAGGTGATACACACTTTATTGTTACTTACATGTATGTAAAGCAAGGGTAAAATAGGTCCAAGATACCACTCTGATTTAAACAAGGAGCATTGTGATTTGTTAATGCTCTGCACAGATTGCAGAGCCCTAAGGTGCCTGTGGGAAAAAGATCGTCAACAGCAAGTGACCAAGTCCAGAATCTTGCTGTGCCATGCACAGACCAGGCAGTCTAGTGATGGTGCTTTACAGGAAATACTTCCTGGGGAGCCTGAGCTCTGAATCAGGTTTTTCTTTGTTAGTTTAGAAATGAATTCATAAAAGTGTATGTAAGAGGGTAACAGTTGTTTGTTTGGAACAGTAATATTACTAATAATGCTAGAATCCTCAGGCACTTCGGTGAGAAAATGCATGTATTTATCCCTTTGAGTCTTAAGTACGTCAGATGAAAATTTAAGCTGTAGATGTGTTACAGGGAAAACCATATGGCTCGATTCATGCTTGGAAAGATGTCTGACTTGGCTAAATTCATTTCTCAGCAAGCTTGTCCTTGCTGATTGTAGGACTTTTGGGATTATAACAGGAATGAAGACCAGGTTGTCATGTCTTTTGCATTTTTAGCATGATCTAAGTATGAGCACAGGTGGGCAATTGAACTCTTGTGCTTCATTTCCCACTGGGTGTCAGCTGTCATTTCACTCCCACGATTGGAAATGAGTATCAGTGATGATGAAGCACTCTCTTCTACATTCTTTAGTGAAATGGAGACATAGCAACATCTGAAAATGTGTCAGGGATGCTTTTGTCACTTCTTTTCCTAGCCCAAAGGTAAAAGAATATGCAATCCTTTATTTTTGATACAGATTTGTTTTCTTAGAGCTGCCTGCCACATCTCTGGTGATGTGGATAGTGTTTTTGTTGTTGCTGCTGTTTTGGAGAAACAAAGGGATCAAGAATAACATGTTGTCCTCTTGCGGAAGTGGATGCCTGAAGTCTCTGCAGAGAGTAGTGGAAAGTAGCAAATGGTGCTGAGTAAAGTTGCTGCCTTTCACAGGAAAGAGTACAGGAAGAAAAAACTATTTAGAACTGTAAATGAATTCTTGTACAACAGGGAATAATCTTGATAAGAAGAAAAGAAAGGAACAGGAAAGATGTGAGATTTTGGGGGATCACATAGATTAGGCTTTTGGGTTTGTTTTGTGGACATTGTGGATGCTGTTTTATGGAGTTTGTTTTAACATCAAGTAGAATCACACACATCTTGTGCATTCTGCGTCTAAATTTTCATTTATAAGCCACAATTGTATACAATAACAGAGGGACTAATTTTCCATGTACAGCACAGATAATTTCCTTGCTGTGACATAGAACATAAAGGATAGTGAAGTCACGGTTTGCTTATGACTCAGGCACAGAGTCTCCAGACTGACATTTAGTGTCCGTTAATTTGCCCTCAAGAAGCTGACTGTTTTTTTTTATCATCCCCTCGTTTTTGTAAAGGCAGCCTGAAATATGGCTCTGAAAGTAAGAGCAATGTTGCTCTTCCCAGAAAAGCTCATTCTCCTGCCTTGGTATTACCCAATATTACTTAGCTCTTCCCTAGCAAGGTTTGGTGGGTGGAGGAAGGGAATAGGTCTTATTTTGAGATTTTAAAAGGAGCTGAATTTTATATGAGCTTCACAGTTTATTTGTTTTATTCCTGTCCAATAAAAAGCTGCTTTTCCATGGGAGCCTGAGGACAACTCTTTCAAGATGAAAGGAAGTGAAATGCATCTGAAAGAGCAGCCAAATTTTGATGGCTTTTTCTTGTTGATGGTATGAGCAGTTAAATCTTTTAAAAGACAGTGTTGCTTTCCTATTAGTCCTATTGGTTGTACAACTCTTACCCATCTTTTGTGAATGATCATACTTATTGTTTGCCAAAAACCTGTTTGTTTAATTAAATTCTTTTAAGAACATTCCACTCTTCTATGAAGTTTGAAGGATTACATGCAGCTTGGGTTTCCCCTGGTACTTTCAGGTTGGTTTTGATCATTGCCTTAATATACTGGATTACATTTCCTTTATGTGTTGCTTCGTGACACAAAGAGGGTATGGCAGCTTTGTGTGGCTAGTTTAATATTCATGCTTTGTTACATAGAGAAACATTTATTGCTGTTGAATAACCTGATGGACCTATGGTGTTGTTTTTCCCCTTAAAATAGTCAGTTGACTCCATGTGCTTGAGGTGCATAGTGTCTCATGTTTGTTTGAGTGATTTAAAATAGGAAACATGGGAAGGACCACGCGCAACTCAGTTTGCCAGGCATTACTGAAATTCAGCTCATGCTGATGGGAATTACAAAACTGAAAGCGTTGCACTTCCCAAGTACATTTCTAATGAACATTAATGTGCTGCTACAATGTCTGCTCATGTTAGTAATGCTTCTTACCCTTTAAAACCTGTTGGCCTATGCTGAGTTCTGGACTGCTATGCCTGACCAGTCCTGGTGCCTCTCTTGATGGCTTGCTTGGAAAAGCTCCTCTCAGTGAAGCATTGGAATGTGTAGTCTCTGTATGCCTTCGCTGGTAGGCAGCTCAGTTTGCCTCCAGAAGATACTGCCACACTGTAAATGAAGCATGTAGTTGCCACTTAGTCCTCTTAAGGTGTGAGCAGAAAGATTGTTTTCATCTTTGTGGCAGTTTAACTATCATCACTTTCTGGTAATCTTCCTGCTTTAACTCCATGGGCAGTAATTTCAGCACAGTAACACAACTGAACGTGTCTTTTGTTAAAGCTCAGGGAAGTGATCAGTTCTGGTAGTTAACACAAAACATAGGAGTTTGCCTTGGTACTGTGGCCAGTTATCACTTCTCATCAGAAACTTCCTCACTTCATAGAATACTTCATGACGTACATTGCACAGAACATTCTTCTCAGTGGAAAGGTTGAACAGTTTCAACAGTGTTGGAAAAGAGGTTGAATTTTTAAATAGCAAATGCATTACATCTGCTTTAGTTTTATTCCTAGATTGCTCAGCATCAGAAATTGTTTATTTTCAGGGAGCTTCTTTCGCTTTGTTGTTCACATTTCTATTTCTTCAGAGGCACATTTCTAATTCTTCAGAGGTTGCAGACTTAAGGGTCAAGACCTTTTCTTTTTCCTTTGGTGGTTATTTGTTCCAATTTTCTTCTTTCCTAGTCATGTTTCATTGTTTTTTTTACCCAGCAATAATTTTTTGTGTTTTCTACAATCAAAACTCTTACTGTCACATCTGTATGTTAACATTCAGAGGAGCTAATCTGAGCACCAGCCAGAGAGTCCACTAGCTAGTTTCTATCAGCAGCTATTTTTATGAAGTGTTCCCAATTGCCCTTTACTAGGAAGGTGTGGAAAGCTATTTACACCTAACACAGTTAGCTAATTTTTATACTTTGTGTTTTGTATCAAGGGAGCTACTTTTCTGTTGCAGTACTGTCTGTCATTTAGCTATGTCTCTGAATTCTTTCAGGCTGTGCTGTCAATTCATAAGCTTATAATGGTCATTTATTGCCTGCAAGTTTTAATTAGTTTTTTGGTTTTCCTTCATTTTAACATTTCAAATATGCGATGATTTATTCTATTTTGCTTCCTTTGTGTGGAATAAGCTCATACCTTGTTTATATTTTAACCACTCTGTATCTTGTTTTTCACACAAATGGATTGTATTAGTTCTCTCTGTTTCATATTATCAACTAGAATTCTTAATTATTTAAATGTCTCCTCAAAATCTAACCCTCCACATAATTATACTTTTTATCTCTCCCTGATTTGCACTGGACTCAGCAAGAGTATAAGTACTGTGTCGGGTTTTCATTGCTTTGCTCTATGGAGCAGCAGATTGCCTCCATCAGGAGTTACCATGCAGAAATTACAAATGTAAAACCAGAATGAATTTCTCTACAGGTAATTACACATGCAGAGTATTCCTGCACAATTTGAAGCATTTATATACAGCAAAGTCTGTAATTGGTAGTAATTTTTCAGGTTTATGGTGGATTTATTTTGGTGATTTCATCATCTTTGCTAAAGATAAAGTATGTTTCATTTGGAGTGATGGAGAAAGGATTTCTTCGATGCTGGAGCTCTGATCAATAGTGGGCATTTAAACTTCACATGGCAGAGGAATCTTAATGGGACCCCATGTAATAAGGTCAAGCTGACTGTCAGTGCTGTGTAACTGAAGGAATTAATTTTCTCCAGTACTTAATTTGTCTTTCATTACAGTTGTGTAATTCCAAGTTGCAAAGATGAGAAGTCATGCAGAAAATTTGTGGCAGAATTTGTAGACCGCTGCTGAAGCCTTGCACAGCGAGGTTCTATAATGTTATTGAATTAATGAGTAAAGGGAATTTCATGGAGTGTTAACGATAACAAAATGACGTTATCATTCTTTTGTGGTTTTGTGCAGGGCAGTTACATAGAGTTAATGAGAGTATGTAATGGGAAGACTTAATTGATTAAAATCTTTTTGCACTAAGTGGGAGCTTCAGTTTGAGCTACATGCCATTGAAAACTGCACTCTTGATTGCTGTTCAATAAAATCTATACAGAACAGAAGTCTCTAGTGAATCTTGTGCTGCAGCAGTAATGCAGTTTAACAATAAAAATCAGTGCCTGGTCCCGAAGTCTAGCGTTTAATATAATATATATGGTTCATGTCTTTCCTATGGTCCCTTAGGCTATCTGTTAATTTACTACCTCTGCCTGGATCTAGAGAGGTCAGTAACTTAAAGAAATATATTATTTTCTGCTTATTCTGTATTGTGTGGGTTACAGCAACTAAAATCCGTAACTGTTGCTTGTGAAGATGTTGCTTGAGGCATTTAACCCATATACATCTGGAGACAAAATGCGACTACCCAAGTAGTGAATAGGCAGGAGTGTTCCTTTCAGAAAACCAAGCAGAGTATTCTACAGTCTGTTTTTTTTTTTTTTTTTTTTTAATAAGTCTCCTTACAGTAACAAACAGAAGTTGTTGGGGTTTTTCTTACTATTTCTTTCTAAGTCTAATGGACTCTTTGTTAAAATGCAGTTTTCATACAACTAGCTTTATTCAATTCCTATATGTTTTGTAGAAGTATCAGGACTGGGGGCTGGTTACAAGTAGAACCTGTGTCATCT
This sequence comes from Bolborhynchus lineola, assembly GCA_025448015.1. Classification (NCBI taxonomy): domain Eukaryota; kingdom Metazoa; phylum Chordata; class Aves; order Psittaciformes; family Psittacidae; genus Bolborhynchus; species Bolborhynchus lineola. The sequence continues at coordinate 14,017 of JAOEHX010003725.1, forward strand.
TAAGCTGCTTAACAGCAATGGATGAAATATGTGAGAATTTCACTAATTCATAATTTAGTAATCGGGCATTTTATAATTTGCCTAAGAAGAAATTGCATCTTCATCCATCAGTGAAGATTTGAAAGCTGTGTACCCTGGGCTTTCACTTCAGCAACAATTCTTTCCCAAAACACAGCCCCATGCATATTTATGAATGTTTTATAGAATAGAAGCATAACTCGGTTCTTAGGATTTCACAGCAAGTCTCAAAAGTTTTTGCTATTAACTGGGTTTTGGTTTTGCATATGTACACAGTATGTTTTGTCCTCTGCTATATTATCCTTGTGAAGTATTTGTATGTAACAGAAAATAAAATGCTTAAATGTAGCCGAGTGCTTGAATTCTCAGGTCTTGAATGTTCCTGGGAGTCCAGCCTTGTGTTTTGGCTCACAGCCTTCTCTCTACTAGTAATAGTTCTTCTTGATTGGTGAACTACTAAACCCAAACTGAAATCACCAATCATTTGGAAAACTAGAATACAGTTCACTTTCAGGTTGCACCAGAAATCTTTCATTTGGTAAGTTGCTGTGCATGCACCGAAAAAAAAAAAAAAGGGGTTGGAGGAGAAGTTTCTATGTCCAAACATGGTAAAGAATTTATGAGAATTGTTTTGGAATTACTGCTGGATCACTCTTAAAATACTTAGGAGAGATCTCTGAAAAATACGCAATGATGTGAAGCAAATCAGCTGCAAATATCTGTCCTGCTACCAACGTGGTTTTCTTTAAGAAAGACAATAATTAGTGCATGTAATTTTCCTGCTGTAAATTTTACAGAGCAGTCACAACTTCTGTTGTGAGATAGACATGTACCTATCGTTTATTTAACTGTAAGAACTGCAGCAGCAATATTCAATAATGTGCAGGGGTTGTCCCATACAAAATGACATCCTTTTCCTGCTTTTATTTTGGTGTAATCTTTAAGAATGACAGTGTAGCGATGGCCTGTGAAGTATACCACACACAAACAAACAAGCACAGCTTATTTTGTGTAGTTAGAGTAGAAAAAGAAATATTCCTGATGTTGCAGCTTATTTTGGTTGTTCCAGTGATGACAGAAGTGGGACAGAATTTTGAAAATGGGACCTGTATGTGTTTTTATTAGGCCAGTTTGTTTCTCTTTGTAATCAAAGAGTGTATTATACCTCGCCCTTAAATTCCTGCCTTGCCTATTCGCAGATTAACCTGAACAGCTCTTGCCTGTGTCGTCTGTCTCTTCAGAATTTTTCTGTATAGCCTGTTACAGCAAACCGCGAGACACATACACAAGCCTACAGGGATATATCTGTGACAAGTGGTACCTAATTCTGTCTTCAGCTCTTAATTTAGTCAACAAGTAAAAAGTAATTCCCCAAACATAACTGGATTATCAGCACAGTGAAGTTTCTAATCGGTCATCATTTAAAATGAATCATGTTTCAAGGCCACTTTTACATTGTAGGGTTATACAGGGAAACCCTTCAAAGGCAAGGTGCTGCTGCATAGTCTGTAGCCTGGATAAACCTCCCAAGTTCATAGGCTCTCATATTCTAACAAGCTCTTTCACTTGGATTATTTTTTTTTACCCCTCAATAGAATGTCAGTTGTGCTGAAGGACTCTGTTGCCATCCACCAGCTTCTGTTTAGAAAATAATTATACATTTTATAATTTTCAGCAGCCTCTTGGTAGTGGCATTAGACTAAAAATGAAGTTCTTGAAGAGAAGAACTATCTTTCAGACCTCAGATCTACACTTTCATCTTGGTATCTTCCAGTGAGGAATGAAAGGTCATCCAAGAGGGAAGTGAGTATAACTCTGCTACCTTACTAACGTATTCAGGCTGCTGACTTGGCTACCATCAAATATGTCAAGGTCAGACATGAGTTACCTCATCTTTAAGCAATTGCCTCAGAACAGTACTTTTGTATATTGCCATGTAGAGCTGAACTTGAGTAGAGGTAGTATAGTCTCCACATTGGTTTTGCAGCAATAGTACTGATACTCAGAAGAGAATGCATGTGTTCCTGTACAAGCAAAACATAATCTAGTAACCTTCTAATAGAGTTAGTAGTTCAGTTTTACAAAATGTATTTTCTAGACATTTGCAGTCTCTGCAGGTACTGAAAAATCAGCTTAATAACTGTGTAACTGGAAAGTTATGATGCCTGCTGATTTAACACTGCTAATAAAAAAGCTTCCTGAATCTTTTCCAGGAATTGCATCCAAATACTGAGTGCCTTCAGCCCTTAGGATCTGCTGTATCTGCACCACTTAACTCCTACACTGTAATGGATATTTTTGGCTTTGTCAGTGTGTCAGTAGTGACACTAAAACAAACTTGGTGATTTTTTGGTGAAGACTTCAAGTAGCAGGGGCTTAATTACGCTCTCAACAAAGTCAACATAGTATGTCACTGGATTAGAATCCATTTAATGCTTTCAGAGTTGAAGTCCACAACTATACTAGGGTGAATGTGATTGCTTGGGTGACTGGAGAAAGTTTGAGATGGTATATGGGGCTACAGTTTTAACTTCTTAAAGAACTTTGTTATCTTTATTAATTGACCATGCTCCAGTCCATATATACTGTAACTTCTGAATACTCCAGTTTAAAAAGCCTATAGACATGCTAATTTTAAACTCTCATTTTGGAAGTGTAGTTTTAATTGTGAACTGATCTCTTTCCTAAACAGTGAGTCTTCATTAACATAGATTCGCTAATGGCAGATCTTGGGCAATTTACAAGTGCTGATCAGATCCTCACAAAGTGTTTGATGGTTCATCAAACATTTGCAGAAGGCTTGTTTTTCCAGATGTGGGTAAGTTTCTGTTAGTACCAGCAACTTTGCTGATACTTGTATCTACTCAGAAGCTTACATGAAGTCATTGGCTCTTGCAAGGGCTAAAATAACTTATTTTCCATCATGAGCAGTGACAGCAGACTTTTCTGCAGCTCTCAGGGCTGACGGAACCTCAGGGAGGGGTCCCTGGTTCTGAGAATTAAGTATAAAAATCAACCTGCAGTGGATTGCACCTCTAAAATACATGGTGGCTCCTAAAAATGCCCTGTGTACAGGGAGTGGATGTAAGTGTACTGATGACTCTCTGTGGTCTGTCCAGCCGGATGTGGACAGGTTTTGTGTAGAACTGCTAGCTCGTGTGGTTAGCTGTAAGAGGGAAACATCTGTTTCTGAATAGTAGTGCACACCTGAATGTGACTCAGCTTGTTGGCCGTAGCTGCTGATGCCCCATCACTAATGAAAACCTACCACTGTTAACAGAGATGTGATGGAAAAATGCAGGAAGGAGGACCAGGAAAGTACTATCTGCATGCAAAAAATGCTTTTGAATCTACTGTTATCACTCATGAAGAATTTGATGAAAAGAGAGGCGGAAAGTCAGTGAGATAAAAAAATCAGCTCTTCCTGTGCACTGTTCATTCTGTTACAGTTATCTGTTTTTTACCACACATTATTGTCACGTGCTTAATAATCAGTACTAAATCTAATTCTGGGATAACTTCTGGGAAATTATTACAGCATTAGCAGCTGGAAGAACATGCTGCCTGCTAATTATTTACATTATCTGGCTTCCATAACAACAGCTGGCAACCAACACATTCTGGAACAATAGCCAGTACCCAGATAAATGCCACACTGATGTAGGTGTAGGAGCGCACTATGTAATCTCATAAAGCCAGTGCCTTCAGAAGTCATTAACATGTGATGTATGGGCTAATTTGGAGTACATCCTGTCCTGATGTGTCTTAAGTAAATGCTTGCAGTTGTATAATGTGACAGAAAAGAGTTAAAAAGTCACTGCATGGGTAGCTAGTCTAGAAGTCAGCCAAGACAGCTGTCGTCTTTGAAACATGACTGTCCTGGCTAATTTTGAGAAGAAGAATATAAAGGTATTAGTTGTGAAATCTCTGTTGGTGTTCTGATGTGCAGATTTGTTCCCCGTTTCTTCAGAGGTGTGTGAATGCAGATAGCTAAGCAACACCACCCTCATTCCAGGTAGTGGGAGTATGACTTACTACCAGAACTGCTTTCAGTTCTGGACAACTTGTGATTGCGAGGGCAAAACTGTAAACTTAAACCATATATTTCATCCTTTCAGAGTGTAAGCTTGTTCAGTCTGTTTTCCAGGGTGGCATGTTTTCAGTCTGTTTCCCAATTTCCCCTTGATTCCTTCAGTATGTATCTTCCCATGGGAGTATTGTGAGGAATTCTACATGTGCTCACTCTGCCAGGGGACGCAGCATTAGTGGGTCCTGTGAGGTCCTGATCCATAATGAGTCATTTGACCCCTTTCATATTTTGCCTTAGAGAATGGAAGGATCACACAGACATCCTTTTAAAGAGCCAGCATGCTCCTTCAGTGGCGAAAAGAAAGATGCTGACAAGCTGTGGCTCTTAAAGTCTATATGCAATTTTTTTTAAAGAGGAGGACATTCACTCTTAGGCTCTTTGCATTATTTCAGTCTAAGTGCAATTTGCAGTTTCACTTGGTTAAGTGTGCTTTATTTGCTCCTGTGCCCTGCCAAGTTGTAATGCTTGAAGAGTGGAAATGCTGTTTTCCCTGAAGGCAAATATAGTCTTGTGAAGGACAAAGTACCTGAGAAACACTGGGATGAAAAGGAAGTTTAGGAATTGTATTGCCTAGTTTTCAAATAAAAGTCCCAAAATGTTTTTTAATCTTACAGAGAAATGGTTAGCTCCATTCCCACCACCTCCCATGATTCATTTACTTTGCAACTTGTATTAGTGATGTAGACGTGTACTGTACTGTGTGCTTCTTGAGAATATGCAACTGAGTTTGCACTATACAGGCTGAAAATACGAGGGAAAAGCAATGATAATAAGCTGATCTGATTGAATACAGTGCTGTTTGTACCATCTGGCTGTCATATTTCTGTTTGCTTGTCTCATACGAGCACTGACAATTAATCAATGTTGATATGATCCTCCAAATGTGCAAAGGATTGCACAGAGTAAGTGCCAACACGACCATATGCCTTTTGGCAGAACTGGATGGGCACAAAAAAAGAATGTTTGGCTTTTTAAGTTGTACAAATTTTCACTAGGTGTGATCTTCCCTCATGTCGTGGTTTAGGCCGTAAATCAGCCACGCAGTTTGCTACATGGAGAATCAAAAGAATGCAACTCCCACAGGTT
>JAOEHX010003728.1:6157-42761 GCA_025448015.1 Bolborhynchus lineola
TGAGAGCCAAGCTGTTCATGACCTTGCCTTCTGCAGGATTTATTTTCACGGGATCACAGAATAGTCTGGGTTGGAAGAGACCTTAAAGATCATCCAGTTCCTGCCACGGGCAGGGACACATTCCGCTAGACCAGATTGCTCCAAGCCCTGTCCAACCTGACAGGGATGGGGCACCCACAGCTTCGCTGGTCAACCTGTGCCAGCACCTCACCACCCTAGCAAGGAAGAATTTCATCTTAATAACCAATCTAATTCGACCACCTTTCAGTCTTACAAGTTATGAATTTTGTCATCACTATTTCATTTCAGATGTAACAACAAATGTTCATGTGTGTCAGCTCTGCAGACTGAACAGACACTGAATTTCTAGCAGGGCTAGTCTAGAACCTAGCATGGGAAGTCAAAGACGATCCTTCAAACAGTATTAATAAAGAAGAAAGATTCATTTTTATCTTCTTTACAAGCATGGCTATCACAATTACATGCTAGACAAGCTACTGATGATAGTCTCCACTAAAGTGTTTTATGTTCTAATCTTCAAGAAAGCCAGAAGGGAGCAGCACATACTGGCAACAAATATGCAGTCAAGAGCCTGGTCCAGCTCCTGTAATTTATTTTTATTCATTTATTTTTAAAGAAAATTATTGTGTTCCATGTAACATCATGATATTCTTCACAGGAGAGTATTTTGCCAACACACCGGAAACTGTTGCTGGCCCACAGTTTGCAATGGCTTACATCATTCCCTATTATTGAAAAATGTTAAAAGCAGGAAATCTGACTAACTAGCCTGACAGTAGACAGCTTCCATTAAATACAATTCCAAAAGGTTCTGAAAGAACAAACATAGGAAACATATTATTAGGAAAAAAGTATAGTAATTTGTTAACCACAGATTTTATTTTGAGAAGTCAGTATTGCCACTCTCCCACAGATAGTTATGTAGGCATTTGCCTTTACGTATCGGCAATGGCAGCCAGTCTGTAACTGTTGAGAGATGCCCTTTGCCATCTGTCATTACAGGTTATTCATAAACTTGATGGAACGCTGAGGAAGATTCTGGGCAATCAGATGATTAAATGTTTGGGGCTTTAAATAGAAATATTAAAGAATAATTAAAACTGTCAGCCATTAGTGAATAAATACAAACATGCACACAAATTTTTCCTCATTTCCATTACAAGACTGCTGGAAAAAATTTTGAGCTGACAAAGATACAAACCCCTGATGGATTATTCATGCCCATCAATGCTTTCACTTCTCTGGGATGGAAGATTCAAGCTGAAACAGTATCATGAATAGTTTTTGTATTTGTAAACTGCGTATTTGCAATACAGTAAAACTGCTGCTCTTGTAGATCATTCATAGGAGAAGGGAAGGATCTAAGGGAACATAGAATTGGTTTACATTAATAACGCTAATACAGGATCATAGTAACTAGCTTAAAGAAAGATCTTTTCTACTGTGCATCTAGTAAAAATAAAACTGAAGAAGCTGCACACAGTTCCAATAAATTGATTTACTCTTATCAAAAGAAACTTTAGAAACTTCCAAATTTCTCAGGAAATAGCACATTAGTTTCCGCATTTGTGAAATGAAGCTCCTCACTAAATTTTCTATGAACCTACTTTGTAAGCATGTTCTTAAAAAAGGAAAATAAATCCTAAGGATCATGTTGTATTTTCATTAACTGTAATCAATCAGGACATTACCTCATTCAGTCAGCAGAAGACCACAAGATCACATGTTCTTTTGAGTGCAACTGCAACTTCGTCTGAAGGAGGGAAGCAGAGATATATTGAGCACCAAGGTCTGCACTGCAGCAGCACAGCCACCACGACTTGCATATTTTGCCTACCTTTCTGCTGAAGCTGGGGAGCTGCATCCTTTGTGTACTCGAAACTGCAGCTGAGCTCATGCTAGATAGAGAGTAGGAAACCTCTCTCTTGACACTACCCACAGTCCATCCTTACAGAGGATCACAACAAACAACGTTATTCAAATAACAGCTGAATATATATAACAATATTTACAGATAAACAGGACAAAAGATACAGAAAAAGTAACCTTTTCTTTTTTTCCTTTTTTTTTTTTTTCTACACAGAAACCCTGAGACAGTCTAATTGCAGCCCAGAACAAACAAGATTATCTTGCTTTTAGTTAGCCACACACTTGCGTCAGCACTGGTTCCTCTTACCCCTATACTCAACTGTACCCTGCATACAGGAAAGCTCACCTTATGGTAACCAGAGGATACCAGAAACTGCACTTCTCTCATGCTAGTAAGATGATAAACCTATACGCATTACCCCAGACAGAAATGCTCGTTCACATACAGCACCAATGGCCATCTCCTGTTCCCCTCTCCGGCTGATCAGGATGAAGGTCCGGTAGTGGAAAATATATACATACGTGAACACCATGGCCCCAGCAGCTGGCCCATAGATCCTCTCTGCTCCAGCTGCTTCATACAGAGACACAGATATGCAGACTGGTTTCACTCAGCCCCAGACCCCATGGACTCACTAGTAGCTGGCTTGTACCTCCTGGTTCCTCCAGCATCCACTCTGTGACAAGCATACTGACCATCCCTGCTTACACACGGCTCTCCACTTTTATCCCTTTGTCCTTTTCTTTTCAAATACTTCTTCCTCCTCAAACCACCTCAGTCTTTCCCTTTCCCCATCTTCTAAAGATCACACCTTAGATCTTTTACAGTCTTTAAGTGTTTGTCCTCAACACCCCATGACATGTCCAATGTCCCCAGGCAGTAAACCCCTGAGTTACTGGCATTTCCTCCATCTGCCATGGTGCTTCTATGCTTCTTTGAGCCATGGAGAGCAGTCTTTAACCACATAACCTAACACAATCTATTTAAAGTCCCAAAACTTGATTATGATTAACATATTGATTTCTTTTATTAGATAGTCAATGATTTATAGGTGCTTCCTCTAGAAAATTCACTAAGTGTACACAGGGGTCACCACCTAAGATGCACTTATTTCTCTGCAGAAATCTGACATGTTCTCACTAACTACTAATATATTGTTAAAGGAATCCACCATATGAAACCATATTGAAGACAAGTAAAGGGGGGTTTAACAGCAAGAAGTAATCCTTGAATTAGCATGCCAGACCAGTTTTGAATAAACTCACATTGTGAGAGAGTGATCAGGGACTCACTTTTGTCACCTCACAGGAACACTGAGTGTTTATGCAATTTCTTTTTCTCACGATGCTTCAGTTAAATCATGTCTAGGTCATCTCTTTTCCAGTCTTAACAATTACTATGGACATTTCTGATACAAACTGCATCCTGCACTGGTTTCAGACACAATTTCAAATTGTTAGTCTAATTAAGGAGTCTCAGACTTACAATACATTATCAATGAAGTCTCTAGAGGCCACATGTGTATATGTTGCTCCAAAAGAAGCAGCTAGAAATTTCTCCCTTGGTAGTTAGTTGTGCTTCTTAGGCAATTCAGAATACTGAATACTAGTTCAAAAGCACAGAAGTCATTGCTTTCTTGTCAAGTTTGCCCAGACAAAAAAAATACATCCAAGTACTCTGGAGCGTCATGTTCCCAGTAGTCAGCAGGAGGGAAGCTTCATTAGGAGGAATTGCTTTGTTCCTCACCTACTGCCTGTCTCCACTGCATGGCTTCCCACACACATGATGTCAAACACAGTGGGAATTGCCCTTTACCTCTTCATACAGCTTGCTCTGATGTGCTGTAAGATATTCTCACACTCTGGAAACCAACCATGATTCTCAGGCGGCAGGGAACATGTTTCTCAGGGTGCAGGGAAACCACTGCTGACGTGCTACAGAATTACCTGCTCCTGTGCACTGGTTGGTTGTCTGAAATAGCCACACACCAGTGGTCTAGTCCCACACATTTTATTCAGATTCCATACCTAAAGAGTAAAAAGGAAATGCTCTGGTTAGCTTAGAGCTACTATGGGGCTAGCTTCAAGCAAAGCTAGCCCTCATTTTGCCTCACTAGTGAAATTACTTCCATTTTGATTTATTAAGAGTACATGATTGGTGTAACTGTTACAGTTATTTTTCAGCTGTTACTATCTTGAATTATTAACAACTGCCAACCCAGTAGAATAATCACATTCATCTCCCTGCAATCATATGAATACGTGAATTCTTTGCTCTGCCTACACTATATACACCCTGCAATAAAAACCTCTCCAGTGGCTGAGGACTATCACTTCAGTCTCCTATAACATAAACTAGAAAGAGAAATAATCTACACAAAACATGATGAAGTATAATGCTGAAAAAATAAATATTGGGTCTGACAAAAACATGTCTACATGAAGTCAAACAGAAAAGGATGAGTGTCTTAATGGCATTAGATATAATTTTTTTAGACTTGACCAGAACAAACTTTAGTTACAGTGCTAATCCAGTAAAGATACAGAAGACCGATCCAGTTGAAAGTGAAGTTAAATAGAGACATAAGAGAAGTTGCACCAAATTTTGTCATTTAGTGTTATTATTTGCTGAAAGGGATAGGTCTCCCATCCAAAATCTCATGCCTTTTAAATTCAGTTTTTAAGAAACATATTTAAATCCCTCTAATTTTGTTCACCTTTTTAAAGGAGCTTTTTGTTCACAGAAAAGACAATATATTACTACAACTATGCAACAAATGTTCAAAGAAGGTTAAAGTGGCACAATATCATACTTTTCTTTAAAACCAAATGCAAGATATAACGAAGGATTTGTTTTAGGAAGACTAGGCATGCAAATACCACATTAACTAAAACAAGGCAGACTTTTGTACTAATGTCTCATAAAATTTGGTTTTAGACAACTAAAATTGATACCTCAGAGCAGTCCAGTGCCAAATAAATATGAACAGTAGCAGAACAGAGCAGTGGCAGATGTGTGCAATGCTCTTCAGAGCCACTGCCTTGTGATTTATCGATGAATCTAAGACTAAAGGTCATTTTGCTTAAAGAACAATCTGTAGTTAAGAACAGAATGTATCGCATAAAATAAGCTAGACCACTGTGAAACCATTGTGTTTCTCACAGACCATCATGAATTCCTATCAGCTCTCTTCTTATTAAACTACTTTTGATAGCAAACAGCATCAAATGCAGAGAAAGGAATTGCAGACTCAATATTACGAAAGCTTTCACAACATAACCTATACGTGAAAGTAATTTTTCAGTTACTTCATGTTTCAGAATATATTTTTCTGGCAAGAAAAAAAGGTGAGTTTTATTACGTCATATAAGCTGAATAAATTGATCATTTGCAATTTGTTTTATGGATGAAGACAAAAACTATTAGAAGAATGAAACAATTCCAAGTCACTCTGGGGAAATAAAAGATAACAGGCAAAAGTTATATGAACTCTTTCAAAGGAAAAATGTTGGCTCGATGCTACCACTAAGGACAGAGTTCAAGCTTCTTAACAAAAGGGAAACCTGGGATGTTCAGGATTCGACTCAAGAAGCTAAGAAAAGGTGGCATCAAATAACCACAGCTGCCGAGCAGCACAAAACTCCCACAGAGGTGTTCACTTCCACTGCTCATTCACTTCAATCCTCTAAGTAAAGCTGAAGTTAATGGCTAAAAAAAAAAAAGGGGGGGGGGGGGAGAGGGTTTATAAAAACCCTGCCCCAAAAAAAGCCCATTGCACATTAGTGGCAGGGCTGAGCCTCAATCAGTTTTCTGAACTGCTCTTTTGGCTCAGTTTCCACTGAATAGGGAAAGAACTTGTGAGATGCTTGTACACACACATTTTCTGTACAGTCTCTGAGTGGTTAAGGCTGAAATCAGAAATGCAAGCCCTCAAAGGCTGGAAATCTTGCGTGATAATTTTTACACTCCTGCAAGTATTCAAATGGAACAGCAGCCACATAATTACCTCCATAAATAGCTAATCAGATCAGTTATGCTTAGTAAAAACAAGTCAAAGTTTAAGTCACCATGGAATATTCAGTCCTTTGCTTCAATGCATGAATGAGTTTGTTACCATAAAAAGAACACATTTAACTACTAGCTGCTTTTCAGGGAAAAAAGCATGATGGAGCAGTTTAGGTTTAGAAGCTTAGATTAAAAGGTGAAAAGAAACCAAATGAAGAACAAGTTTGGACCTTATCTTTAAGGTCATGTAACATGGAATTTATAAGCAGATTTAACTAAACAATAGATGCAGAATGATCAGATTTCAGTTGTGACAGCACAAGCTCCTACAGTGCTTATTATTCTCACTTAACTCTGTGTCATAAGACAAGTCTTGATTAGAAATGGAAAACAGCAAGCTGAAGTTCAGGATTGTACTCACTATGATTATTTCGCTCCTGTGCTCTAATTGTATGCTTCCCAGTCTCCACTGATTGTGTTTTCTTGGAATTCAGATGACCAGGAAGAAACATATATGGAAAGATAGATCAAATGTATTCAGCATTTTAAATTTCCCTTTCTTCCCATCTGTTGTTCTCTACTTTCCCACACTCTCTGTGGTTTGCGGGAGAAATCACAGATCCTCCAGAGGTTTAAAACAAAACAATTAATTTTACTGCAAACTTCCTTAAAACTGTGCCAGAAGGAACAAAAGAAAGAAGGAAAGAAAACAGAGGAGGATGGGTGCCCTTTTCCAGGGTCAGGTTCTCTTGGAATCCTCCCCTCCAGGTCAGACTCATTGCCAAGGGAGCCACAAAGCTGATTCATGTTGTGTCTGGGCCACTGTCCTGGGACATTTTTTGGCCAGGGCAGCTGAACTCCACATCCTCAAGCAGACAACACAGGAAAGCATCCCCCACCTTTGTGGAGCAGGATCCCTTTTCTGCTCTCTGACATTCACCCAAGGGACAACAGGCTGCTCACTACCAACAGGCAGTCAGCCTCTCTCAGTTCCTTGTATCTTTTCAGTTGTTTTGAAACACACACACAAGAGTCTCTAGACCATCACACCCTTTGTGGACTTTTGCCTCCATCAATTACTTCAGCCTGATTTAGTTTGCTTTTCATGCCATCTTTATTCTTTTCTCCTGAGTGCAGAGCACTGAGTCTGAATTTATACCTTTATCACCAGGTCCTTCTAGTTAGTGAGACAATATGAAGACTTACCAAATATTTATGAGTTACGTTCAGATACCGTGGCAATACATAAGTACAGCAGCAGCATTTGGAACCAGTAACTGCTGACCCTTGCCAGGCAACTCCAAACTCCACTTATGCAATTTAACATGCCAAGAAATAAATCACAGTCTGTTGCACATGTTAGTTTGTGTATGGATTTTGCAAGTCACACAAGTATTCTATCCAGCTCCTTTTCATGCACTCTCTGTATATATATCACATTTACAGAAACTGCACAGTTGCATTTAGACATACAGTTAATAGAGACCATAAAATAAAAACCACATTTCCTATGTGGGATTTTCTAATTAAATACAAAAACACCTAAACCCCTCTTCTGTTAAGCATGTTTCCTTTGATTTGACTTAAACTATAATGAAGCTGTCAGTGTTCATGGAGCACTTAAAAGGTTTCCTGATCCTTCCTCCTCCTGTAAGTCTCATCACTCAGTCTGGAATATGAAGCAGAGCTTCTGCATTAGTATTCACTGTGCGTATGGCAACACTGACCTTGTGTCTCAAGTGGTTTTAATATTTTAGAGATATGAGGATTAAGCTCCATGGGAACACAGAACATAAAAGCAGCAGGGCAAGAAATGGTGAAATACAAAAGATGAAAAAAAATCACATCCTGTGTGATAACTCATCTACATTAAAAATAATTTTACTGTAAATCAAGCAGTTAACTATGCAATAAGTAATTAGGCAAATAGGGTCATTAGTCTTTCAGAAGGCTTGCTATCATTAGGTGATAACGATAGTGATAGCTTAGGGGACAGCTGATGACTTTACTGAGTTCTCCATTGCCTACTGTATAATCCATGGATAGTCAAATGCCATCCCTCCATAGGATGAATGTGGTGGATCACAAGTACCCACAGTCCTTGAGCAGACAGCAAATACCTTATCAGTGAGATGGAATTTTTAAAGTAGTTATAGAGACTTATTTTGAAGTTCAGACTGTTTGACTTTCATCTGTCTTTTTGCATGTCCAGGTGTGAAATGGCATAAGAGACGATGTAACATAGCTACTGCAGTAAACTACAAGGATAGTGATGGCATTTGACTTGAGAATACAGTCACTTGCTTGGCCAACTCATCCAGTGTGGGAGAGGCCAGCCCTACTCCTGCGTGTCGCATCTTTACCGAAACACTAATAGAAGTTGAAAGTCCCCTAGATCCTTGGAAGTATTGTATAGTTATGAGCAGAATTCTTTCACTCTTAGTTTAGCAATTCTGCAGTTTTAACATTTTCTGTATTCCAGAGCACCTATTTATTTTTTGAGTGGTTTTTGCCTTTTCACCCATTTTTAGTGATTTTAGCAGTAGAGCATATTCCTTTTGCCTTTTTCCAAGCCAAGGAGTACTTAGAAGCAATAGAAACAGCAGGGAACAGCAGTCTGTCCCCTGGCTACATCAGCCTAATCATCTATTCACTCATTTCTGAAGATGAACGAGCAGATCTTCCCCAAGACCCTATCAAAGCCACAGAGAAAAGCAGAAAAAACCATTCTCAAGAACAGCATATTTTTAAAATTGATAAACAGAAATTAACTTTTTGTTCTTATTTCTCACCTCTTGTCTATAGGAAGTATTTATGACCCTGTCCTCTTCAGATGGCTGGGAGGAATTCAGAAACCAGAAAGCCAAATTAGAGATTATGCAGAATAGTCACGAATTACAGATAACCCAGTGAGGAGTTTGGTCTCATGAAATCAAAACTGTTTTCTGAGAACATTAATATAAAATCAAATTGTTTGATATCTATCGCAGTTTGGGCTCAGACAGAAGTTTAATGTAGAAACTTAACAGAAATTCTACTCTTACTACAGTGTCAGGGCACACCAACAGCTGCATTAAAAGTTTAAAGCTGTTGCTTTTAATATGCTTTCTAGCATGAAATTAGGAAAAGACTTGTAATTCCTGCAATAAATAAAATGGTTTCACAACAACCAAATCCAAACTAAGCCAACTCTAAAAGAAGTTCTTTACCGCAGGATTTTAGAGTCCTAGGAATTCTGGGTTTTGCACATTCCTTGTCGTGAAGGACCTAGTCCTACCCTAGGCACCACAGTTAAGAACTTGGTGAATGGAACTATAACATCTCCTTGTGAACTTGCCAAGATTTCAGCCAAACTTTCTGATAGCATAATAAATACCTAGCATGTTATGGGTGTTGGCTTTTAATTGTCATTTTTTGAGCTGGAAGCATAATGTAATTGGTATACCACTGTGCAACCCCAACTTGCCTAATAAATTAAATACTGCAATTAAAAAATTAAATGCATTTTGATCTGCTATTACAAATTATTTCTGTAACTCAGAACTCAACCTACAAAGACTGTTCTTTGGTAACTGAAATCAGTGACACTTGCCAGGCACCAACATCAGTTATGTGAGTTTTAATTCCCAGACAGATTCTTAAGTGAATTGATTTCACTGACCTGAATCAGAAGATTATAGGAACAGCATTTTACAGACTGCTTTAACGATTGTCTCCTCCTTCTCTTGCTGAGTGTAAATAAAACTTGGTAACTCTGACACCTGTCAGTCAACCGGTACATTCCTGAGAGCTATCACGCAGTCAGAGCTGAAAGACTCCCATGCCATGTGTCGCAACCCATGAGTCTATGAACTAATCACAGTGCTAATAAAATGCATTATATTTCTTACAACCAGGAGCTGAGCTGAAGAACTTTTGGGGCTATTATGCAAATAAGGACTTACAATTTTTTAAAAACAAAATCATTCAATAACAGCATTTTAAATGCTTATGCTGCCAAGGCAGCTTTCATAGCAGCACAGGCAATTTGTTAACCATTCAAAATACTGTGATTTCAAAGTACACAGTTTTCGTGAGCTATGATAAATAATGTTCTTTCCTCTCTGGTATTTTTCCATCTGAAAATTTCCTTATTCATTAGAGAGATGGATATTTCAACATTCACCCACTTTTAGAGGGGAAAATCAATGACCTTGAAAATGAAGTGATACCTCATTGATAATGAGTCATTAGGATAATCAGAGATAAACTTAGTCTTCTGCCTGAACCCAGGACAGCTTCCTTGTCAAGCATTTAAATATTAAAATAGGCTGCCTTTCTTCATTAGAAAAGGATTTCTTTGTTAATGAAATGTGTCACACTTAATGTATTCAAATTCCTTCACAAGCTATAGGTAAACCTCACAATGCAGAAAACTTAGTCTCCATTGTAAGGATGAAATAACAGAAGTGTAGAAATGTTAGGCCATTTGACCATGATCACATACTGAACCTGGGTCAGAGTACAATAGTTCAACTGCTTCTCAAGTCTGCAGCAATGACACAGAAAATCTACCTCAAAAAAGGCAGATTCTGGTGGGCCTATTGAGATGACTTCTCACCTCTACCACTGATTAGTAAAAAACCACACTTCACAGGTTAGAAGAGAATTGGCCGCTTGAGAAGAACAGTTTTTTTGCCTTTTTTCCTGAGAGTTTTCTCTTTGAGTCCTAAAGATATGATCCAAATTCTCTGACTCTCCAAAAAGAGGCAGTCCCGATTTTTAAGAAAAATGAGTAACACAGAGAATACAAAAATGTTGTTCAAATCAATCCTAAAATACATGCAGTTATGGTACCACAAACAGACAGAAAGGTTGAGATGGGGCATAGGAGAAAAACTGCAGAAACACTCAGAATCGCAGTACTGATCACTAAAAAAACACAAAGTGGCTCATGATAGAATTTGATAATGAATATTGTAAAGGTGATGCACCAAGAACTTCTGTCTTGCCAATCTCATAGTCAAAGAGAATAGGGACTTTCAATTAAACTAGAATTACATTCCAAAGAAGTAAAGAATATTTTTGTCCCCAAATAACACAAAGTAAAATTCAAGAGCCCATGGCAATATACACCTCAAAATTCAATTGGGTCAGTGCTAGTCATAATTAACATTTCAGGCACGTTCACTACAAGCTTCAGGAGCTTCTACCAATCTCCAGCTATAAAAGGTCAGGATGAGACTTAACATACAGATTGTCTCGCATCTATTAATATTAGATGTTCCTCTGAGATTCTGGCCACTACAGGAAGTATGTTACTGAGCTAGACAGCTGGTATGGAGAGGCAGGTATGAACATTCACTGATATGATCATTCCAGGAACTTCACATGGCTTCCTTATCAAAGATCAGCATCTATTACAGGACAAGGTCAGTCTACTCAACCTTCAGCGAAGACACAGGACAGCCATCTCATCCACACTCTGGTTTCCTGGAATTCTGCTGTCTCAGCTACGCATAGACATCTTACGTAAATACACAAACTTCCCATTTTTGCGAAAAGTTATAGCTCCAGCATCACCTGGCAGAAACTGAGAAGACAGATAATGAAGGAAGCTTTCCAAGTGGCAACAATGAGAGACAGCCAGAAGTTCAGCCACTGAACCATGAGCTGGACCCTCGTGTGAAGAGGGGTCACTAGTCAGAGTCAAATGAATTACGCAGATCAATACTATGAGATTTTTCAGAACATACTATAGAAACAGCAGGCTCAACAGTGAGGCTCAAAAGAGAACACATCACTTGGTGACCTCTGTCACCCACTACTGATGAAGAAGCTTTCCTGATAAATTCGCCTCTGCACATACAGCCTTCAGGTTAAATCGTCAGTGACTGAAACTTTAGTTTTCATAGCTGGGTAGAATTGATAAATACCCTGAAAGGATATATGGAGTCTGCACCCTCACTATCAATTGGCAGAAGCAACAACTTGTGTATTTTTGTTCCACCTGTCCAGCATTACTTCAATTTACTGCTG
Source organism: Bolborhynchus lineola (assembly GCA_025448015.1). Lineage (NCBI taxonomy): Eukaryota > Metazoa > Chordata > Aves > Psittaciformes > Psittacidae > Bolborhynchus > Bolborhynchus lineola. Next base: position 18,072 of record JAOEHX010003728.1, read on the forward strand.
AACAGAAACACTGGAGAAACAAAGCTAGAACTCACAGAGTACTCCATCATTTAACATAATAAGAACACTGATCTCAGCATGGGTCAGCTAACAGCAGTTCCAAACAGCCACTCCAGCAGTCAGAATTAGCACGGGAAGGCGGAGTCCTACTAAGTGCCTATGGCTCCTGATAATTGGCAAGGACATGGCAAAGCAGCTCTGCTCCATTTGGGGTTTGCAAGGTGTCAAAAACCTGTAGATCAGTTGCTCTGTCTTTACGAGAGCCCTGAAACAAGGCAGCCATGCAGATATGCCTTAATCTAGGCAAGAAACTACATGCAGTGATGGCAAAGGTTGTGTTACAAGTAAACAAATTTCCAGGTCTTTTGAGTTCTCAGTGCTTGCATGCAGTAGTTCAGACTACACTCCACAGGGAGAGGCACAAAAACAAGATGACAAACCAAGAAACGACAAAAGTAATGTCCTCATTTGAGAGCAGTCTATTTGTCTCTGATAAAATCTGTACCAAGGTCTGGGAACAAGGTACCTGCTGGAGATAGAAATATGTTTCATGGATGTTAAAACATATTGCAGATTGAAAACAGAGCCCTATGACCACCTGAAAAAAGCATCACCAATTCATAATTACTCCCAGCACTCTGGGATAGAGATGGTCTTTAGATACTGTCAATTGATTGATTACACTTACAACAATATAAACAAAATAATCTTTGAAAGGATCCTTGTAGTCTGTCAGCTTTTATTCGGATTTCTCTGGAAAACATCCTTGTAATGTTTGCTACATCGTTTTTTGTTTACACTAGAAATACAGAGATGAGACTTTCTAATCCAGTGATGCATCAGTGTTCAGCACTGTGCTGAGTGCTGATAGAGGAAAAAATTGGATACAGTCATAACAAATTGTTTCTGAACTTTTGAAGCCTTTAAAACTGCTATTACAATCTGAAGGAAGCTTGACAAGGTTCATCAGAAATTCATCACTTGTTGTTTTAGACTTCAAATGATGAATGAGAGAAGGTGCATTAGAATTCTGCTGCTGCCACGACCACTTCAGGAAGCTTCTGGAAGATAAATACTACTTCTACTTAAAGGCAACAGGTATTGAAAGAATGTTTTGCATTTTCCAAACCAATTTAACTATCTTGTTTAATAATTAACTTAAAATTACATTGCCTACTTATGTAAGACAAGCAGAAAAATATATCAGATTCCTTCACTCAAAGCCAAAGCACTGGCTGCTGCTGGAAGAGTGACAGTGCTCTGGATTACAAGCAGGACTGATCAGCTCTAATTTTTCTCCAGCAGACCTTGCTAACAGCTGTTAGGTTTTCAAGGCCAAAGAGTCAACGAATGAGCACATTCAGGAGTGTCTTCAACACCCTTTGAAAAAGGCTCTGAAGCGACCTGAGGTGGTGTGGCTCACAATGACCGCACAGCAGCTCTCCTGGACCCACCAGCAGCACTTGTCAGAAGTGAATTTTAAATTAATTTCTTAGAAAAGCCACTCCAGTCCAGAAATACAGCAGCTGCTTCTTGCTCAGTGTAATCCCGCAAGAACATTACTGATTAGACCTGCTGTAAGTGGTAGATAGACAGACAGAAGGGCACTTCCCTCTGTTCATTATGTTAACAATTTATTTAGCTTCTAGATAGCATCAAGGAGCATGAAGTTAAATACCAAAGTATTTAAAGGCTTTTAAATAGGTAATTAAAGGGATATAGGAAAACCTTACATTCCTTTATAGTTCATCTCATGTAATCTCTTAGAAAAATACACACACATGTAAAAACCTTAGTCTACTTCAGTGTTGAACTCAAGGATCTAGAACTGAAGCATTAAATGACCAAAATCAAGGGTTGAACCATGGTGGAAGAAACAACTGTTAAACACGTACCCACTCTGCAGAAGTTTCCCAGCGTTTAACATTCTAACTTCCCACTAACTTCCCATGGGGTTTTACGTCCCATCCAATAATGAACACTGGTGCTATAGTGGTGTTAACCTGTGAACACTCCCCTCAGCCACTGCAATGCAAAATCAAGTGCATCAGCTCACAGGCCAGATGCTCACTAGGAGTCCACATAACTCCACACTGCAGAACGTTAGGGCAGGCTTACACCAGCACTTGCAAATGCAGCACATGGCTGCCTGTGAACACAGCTTTTAAGTTTTGCAGCTAGGTTATGTCTATAAAAATCTATCAACCTTTGCCAAATGGAGGCAACTTATATCTAGCCTAAAAATTCATGTTAATGCAAATAAATGTGTTTAAACATCATATTCCTTATACATATGGCTTCATTCATATTCCAGAATAAAAAGAATTTCTATCAAAACAGTTGATTTCCACTTCTACCTAGTTAAAACCAAAATAGGGTAACATTGTTCCCAAGTAAATGTCCACAAGCAGACAAATGACATGGCTCAGAACCACTGGCAATGTTTTACTTGGAGCTTGCACTGGGTTTGCTTTCTATGCAATTCTGAATGATAAGTAAAGCAGGACATCATTGTGTGATAAAGGATAAAGGGTAGAGAAAAGAGGAATTAGAAGGGTGCAAAAATCACAGAATCATAGCATAGTTAGAGTATATTGAAATGGGGAGCTGTTTGGATTTTACATTTTAGTACTTTTTGGCAGCATCAAATTACAGCATTACATGCATTCAGAGGCTAAAGGACACTTAGGTTTGTCAGTAGGCCCTAAGGCAGAGCAATATACCACATCAGGTACCAATACTGGCGACAATGGAACAAATACATTTTGACTAATTCCACTGAATTCAGTTGCTTCCTCCCATAAGAAAAAGTATTAATTATTTATAATACCATCTAGACATGAAATTCCCAATTTCAGCTATGCAGTGCCAGGCATTACTTGGAGAAAGTAATGGCTCCATCTCACAGGAGTTCATAATCTAAAATGACAAGACAGACAAAATGATGGAGAAAGGAAGCGCTACCACCTCAAGTTAGGAGACGATGACCCAAGAAATGAAGTGCCTGCCCAAAGTGACAAAAGAAGACTGTGCAACAGCCAAGAACTGAACTCTCATTTTCTCAGTTTTGATAACCATTTCTTAAGGAGTGATTACCTGGCTTTGCCTTATTTTTATATGCTTTCTGGTTAGATGATTAAAGGATGTACCAAGCAGTTAACAGGAGCGAGTAGACCACACTCAAATAACATTTTTAAGTGCCATAAGTATTTAGGAGTTTAAGGGTTCACATGTAGGGAAAATGAAACTAAAGAGCAACCAAGGCCTGAAGAATACATTGGTTACCCTGTATTAACTTCCTCTGTTGGCACTTCCAGTGCAAATTGCCTGTGAAACTGCAGACTTTGCTTTACAAATGCAAATTCAAAGAATTTGAAATTCAAAGAATAGCTACCACATGACAAATTCTGTTTGCTCCTACACACTGAATTATTGGTTTGTGGACAAGTGTTTAATCTCGCTTCCCAGCGATTCTTAGTGTCCTTAGCTCAATTAAGTAAATACTATCTGTAATAATTAGACTTATACTCTGAAGTCATTTAGGAGCTTCTGAATTTTTTATCCTCATTGTAGATTAGTTCTTAATTTGAAATGCAGTTTCTAATTGAGTAGATGTTCTGGATTTATGATGATTTGGGAACAGAATTAAGAGTCCTTAAACAAACATAGTAATGGTCCATCTGGCTTCAGCTGCTATTTCTGATTGTTGTGAAATGTCTAGAGGTGGCTGCAGAGTGGAAAATCATAGTTTGGGTTAGAAAACACTACCTAATAGATAAGCTGGTCATAGGGTAAATCATGTGCTGAACTCACACCACTGGCAGTTGGATGGCTCATCAAAGCTGCAAATTTCTAACTCTTCTATAGTTTTATTCTTTCAAATGTAACTATGGAAGTCATTGTTACCTATGAAGGGTGTAAGTTCACATGGAACAATACTGAGTATTTGGTGTAGTGATAATTGAATCTTGAATGATGCATATATTTCATGCTTCACATCTGTACATCCCATTTTTCTTACAGTGCTCCCATTGTTTTTATGTTATAAGAAAGATAAGCTAGATAAGTGCCCTCCTCCACCAGTTACTTTATACAAGTTCATAATTCATTTATATACCTCCTTTATGGCTGGACACCTACTTAGCACTGAAAGAGCAGGAATGCTGAAAATCAGACCTGAAGAGAAAAACACATTTCAAAGACATGGATTTAGTGGACTCCAGTATGTACAAAAGGGCAGGTGGGCAGGGGGGAGGAAGACTTCTAAAATCAACATAGTGATGCTGGTTTTCAGGCATAGGAAACAAACCTTCCTCTCAGTCAAAAAAAACCCCACCCCAGAACAGTAAGAGCTGAAGCCCAAGTGAAAATTGCTCTTATCTGGTACTATTTTTCAACCCAGAGACCAGTTTGTGCTTGTAAAGGCAAGGTAGGTCAGCATTGCTGGCTGCAAATGGCTAAGAAGGGGTTTGCACTGCGATGTTCTTACGTTCTGAAAGGGCAAGTGATTCAAAGTGACAAAGTGGATGTCATCTGCTCTGTAGTAAATGTGGCTACACGACGAGATGTTTCTGGGCAGTTGGGAAGATATAACCAAGCCTGCATTTACCCATATTCTTGCAGAACTGTTGCTGTTGGCAACCCCCAGATGCACAATAAATGACATAAAACTTCGAATTTACCCTTGAATAACACAGCACTCAAGAAATTTGCTGAAGAATTTGTCACGTTTGCTGTATTTTGTATGAGCATTTCATCTGTTGTTTTTTGGCTTGTTTTGTTTTTATAATACATTTAAATTTACTACATATTCAGAGTCAGGTAGGGTCTAAAAATGTGTTAAATATGTTTAAGAAGAAACATGGATTCTTATTCCAAAAGAAGCAAACGTATATAATGCTAAAGCTACTAATATCATTACAATTTGCACCTCCAGTTAACTCCGAGCTGTCAGCAACTGTCAGAATTACTTGAAATGTTTGGAAGTAACTATAGTCAAACTTTGCATTCCTGTTAACTGCCACAGCCTGATTATCTTCTGTCTTGTAATTTATATTGCTTTTTACACCAAGCAAAATATTGTGTTACAAAAAATGCATTAGAGATGGGAGTAGAAAAATCTGCATTGCTTGCACTATATATTATTTGTATTATTATTTGCTTGGCATACTCTATATAACCATGCACAGGTGAGAGCTATTCTGAAAGACTGTGTCACTGCTGTGTTACTCAAGACATCTCCATAAATCTTGCCATGGTTTGTAGGAGCTATACTTTCAGTCAATGTTTCATGCTACTGATCAGTGGTCGAAAACCTGCTTAAAAAGACTACAACTGTCAAAACACTGGGGCAGTCAGGTTTCCTTGCATCTTTTAGACTAGCGATTATCAAAGATACTCCACAGGGAAAAAAAGATATAACACCTATTCAAGCTTTGGATGAAATAAAGAGATTTTTGCCTTTTAGCTCTTCTTTTCCATATGACCTAAACACGGGGTCTCATTATTAGGAGAAAAAAATGAGGAAAAAAAAATTAAAAAATTAAAAAGCGCTTTGCTAACCTCAGAGCTTTACTGACGAGTCTGACTACCCAGACAGCCAACTGGGCCACAGAAGTACACTTGCTCTTTACATGAGAAGTTGGCCAGCAATTTAAAGGTAAGAAAATAACTATCTATAATAGTGTAAAGCACTTTAAAATGTTTCTAGAACTCTGGTTTATTAAATTACAGTAGAAAACTATTTGCAGCAAATAGCTTCATTCTTAGGTTGAGGTGCATCACTGAAATACATCATTAGTATTTTGTTACAGAATGTTCATAGGTTATCTGAGAGAAAAAAGAAGAGAATTTTGTATTTTAGAGCAGAATCTTTCTTCCTTTCCACCTACAACTGCATTACTGTGCAGAACAAAAATAAATCAGAACAATGTGTTGATGAGCAATGATCAAAAAACTCACCAGAGCAGGAATATGGACTGAGATCACCAACAAAAAGTTCAGTGCTGCATGGATGGCAGTCCAGTATTTGTTGCTTCCCACATATAAAGACCTTCCTTCAGCCTTTTGACCACCTGTCTATTTGTAGAAACCTAAGCTTTATCTAACATCCAATAGCATTTTTGATTGACTAAACTCCCTGGGTTTGGGATTTTTTTCTATTTTTAATTTCCATTAACCCCTTGGTGGAAACTACAATGCTAAGTGGGGTCACATGAAACAAGAGGTAAGATTGCCAGGAACTTCCATGAAGCCAGATTTTTACCAAGTTAGTACAACTTTCTGTGACAAGTCTGGCATGAGCATAGAAACACTACAGTTATCCCTTCAAAATGCATTTCCCTCTTCTATTAACATAATTCTGCTAAATGGATGTGATATCAAGATCTAAAGGATGGGATCACTACTGGCAAAACTGTAGGGATTTCCCAGTGCGATCCTATTACCCAGGTAGCTCTAAAGTAATGGACATTAAGTGAAGACTATTGTAAACAACAGAAAATCTCCAGTAAATTCATGGATTTTGAATCATGCTCTGTAAAAAAAAATAAAATTTAGGAAAACATCTATGTGAAGACAGAATAGCGAACAGAAAAGCCATAGATTGCTAACAGCCATATAAATGCATGAGAAATCATGACCCAAACAGCAGTGCCAGCTCACAACACCCTCAGCGCAGTTTCTGTAAGGTGTAGGTTGAAGAACGTCTTCTTCCCCTTTCAATGATTTAGTGCAAAAGGAAGATTATGGCCTGAGGAAACAGATGGAAAAACATTTCTGACAGCTTAAGTGCAGTTAATTATTTGTAGGCGAAGCATTCTGCTATCAGCATTGATTTGCTGTATTTGAAACTGAAACAGTCATAGCAGCAACAATTTTATTCAGCATCGCTGCATTACCTGACTATAAATAGGAGGGGCAGAACCAGAGAACAACACCTTGCCAACAGGGCTGCCTTTTCATCCCTTCCAGGAAGGGGCAGCTATAGACCAGCACACTGTGTAGCTACGCTTTTGGTAAGCACCTCATTCAGGTCTCATCCTCTCACATTTTTTTCTATCTCCTACCCTTTTCCTTTATGTACATTCAACAGTTATAAAGGTAAATAAACTACATATTATACATGTGAAAAGATTTCACAAGCTAGGAATCAGCATTTTACAAGTGGTGTAAAGGAGGAAAAACACATTTAAGCAAGTGCTCATTGCACACCTTCTTGAAGGAGCAAAGGAGGTGATGTGTTTTCTTATGACTCTGTGGGATTTACTTCTATTACCCGATCGTGTAAGAGAAGAAAACTGTTGCTCCTAGTAATGACACTCAACCTTCCAGGAAAAGGACAAGCAGAGAGCAGGCTTGGGGAGGAAATCCTCAGCCTCCACCAACCAAAAAGGAGGAACTGGAGACAAAGTGATAACATAGATTATTTCTCCCTTAAAAGTGTGACATGGGGAAGAGATTGCCTTGTAACCCCAAAATCTCAGCATTTTTAATATTCTTCATCAACAGCTATGCATGCACTTCTTTACTCTTGCTCTGGCCAAAGAATTCTTAGCTTGTGTTTAGCAAGACACATGGTCAGAGAATCTTGTATCCCTCATTTTTCCTTCCTCTATTTTTGTTTCTTCTAATACAGCTGGCATGTCTAACAGAAAATGACAAATCAGGTCTTGAGAACACCCACTATATATGAGTACAACTGCTCAGAGAACCAACCACACAGCCACAACACAGTATCCAGGATAAATTTCCGGACTTCTTACAGCAATCATACGCTTCCCAACACATAACAAGAGAGCTATTTGACTTCAGAAGAAAAAAAAAAAAACTGGGGTCTTTTCATTTTTTGGTATCCTTTCAAAAATCCAAGGAGACATTTCTGTCATTGTGTGAAAATTACTAATTGGAGTGTCAGTATGAATGTGGAACTGAAGTCCACCTACTACTACAGCAGCACCACTGCATAATGGTTTAACACTGGCCTGCAATGCAGCTGAGTGGCACTGCTCTATTGTGAGTAACCCAGCAAGACACTGCAGCCCACCTGGGTAACAACAGAGCAAGGAACATGCCAAAGGCTTTATCTTTCTCCGCTGTCTATGAGGTCCATAGCACTGGCAGCTTCTTGATACTGCCAGATTCCTTAGAAGGTCTCATTACTTGAGTTCTGGGTTGGAGGTACCCGTCTTTTTTACATTACACTTCCCCAGTGGCCACTTCCATAAATTATTTTTTCTCAGGAGAAGCTTCGCTAAATTCAATGAAGGAGAAAAGTATTGTCACATTAAGCTGTTTTTCCATTGAGCTTTTTCTTAAAGAGAAAAAAAATGCTATTGGGAACAGGATTATATTTTTGAATTAGGATTACTGGTTTTCAGGCAAAACATAATCACACTTTCATCCATTCAACCCCACAAAAAAACTCCAGGCCTCTTGATGAAACTGACCTTAAAGTAGATAATCTGGAAATGTGAAACCTGAATTGATTTCCTTCCACCTCTGATGCATCCTGGGAGATGCATTGAAAGATGATTCACCTGCTCAGAGTTCAGAGTTTTATGAGGCATAAGTTCTCTAGAAGTTATCTAATGTGATTTGTTTCCCTGAATCTAGCTCCCATACTTCTGTAGAACTAGATGCTTTAATCAGCATGAAAAGAAGGAATTCAGTTACAGACAGTCATCAGCTTTTTAGGGGTTGTGCATTAAATATACCATGGTGGCAAAGCTTTATCAGTTAGCTCTGTAATGACCTAGGGAATTTTATTAGCTCAAGCACATTCCAAGTGAGTATATCTATATTGCTTGTGGGGTCAGTGTCATTTCAAGAGCAGTTTAGCCACTTCCCTAGTGTGCAAAATTTAAACTAACGAACCACTAGAGCCCAAATTAGCTTCCCAAGCAACCTCATTTGACAGCCTTGTTGTATACATTCAGAACTAGGAATGCTACATGGTAAGAAGTTAAACTACATTGAATAAGACCTACCAGGTATGTCTGTACTTGCAAATTAAAGATTGTCAGCACTCGGGACACCTTGCTCATCTAAATATTGTTATAATTCCCCCTGGTATAATTTCTGTGTAGGACAACCAGAACTCTTCCAAGCAATGCCCAGGCATGGTTCGGGAGTTGACATGTTTCAGGAGCAGTTTGCATGCACCAACTGTGCTTTGCAGGCTAATGGGGTTTAACTTCGTTACCAGCCAGATCAAACCAGAAAGATTCCTGGCACTGTACACATGCAGCAACTCCAGCCCAGTTTGCACCCTGCCAGACATGAGATACTCCATTCAGCCATTGTTTCTGCACCATGCTCTGAAACAGGGTATGACAGCACAGAGGCAGAGCTGAAAGTGAGACTAACATCTCTCCTGCTGAAGCCCTGTGCCCAGACTAAGAAGTCCTCAGAGCATGGTACGTGAACAATCTATTGGCTCTCAATAGTCAGACCAAATTTGGCAGGGTTAACAATGAGCTAGTGCTACCCAAGACCAGCTGAGACCAAGCTGGGGTACAGATGGGCTTCTCTGCACTCACTGTTCTCTGCAGCATCTCTGGTAGCAACATAACTTATTAGCTCATTCACAATGCAAGATCCAAGTGGTCTTTGTGCATGGACTGGAGTTAGTCTTGATCTTACCGACTTGCCTACTACCCAGAGCACCAGTGGCTGTACTGAAATACGTTAGTGACTCTCAGGGACTCAGCCCTGGTCCATTAGGTTCAGCACTGAAGTATATTTAGCAGGAATTCTGGACACTTTATGCCTTTGACCTGTCAATCAAACATTTACTTAAAATATTAATAGGCTTTGAGTATTTATGTAATGTGTATTTGTATATACATATATACATAAGGATATACTGCCATATATAAGAATTTAAATGACAATTACATGATAAAATTTTAAAACATTTAAATTATAAAACCCCTGAACATCTTTCAATACAAACCTCATACAAGACAAACAGGTTTTGTATATTTGCTTCAGCTTAAATTTGACAGCAAAAATAAAACTGCAAAACAGAATTATAGACCTTAAGTAGCTGGTCCAGTATTTTGTTATCCAGCATTTTGATGAATGTAATACCTATGTTACAATCCTCCTTAATGTATGCAGCTTTTACCTTTCTCTTATTGGGCTGGCTTTTTTTCTCCAATCAGAGAAACACTATTCTGATAAGTGTTTGGTATGATTAGGTGAAACCCAAAATACTTATACATAATCACTATGTTATTAGTGCATCACAAATGGAGTACAGGAACATACCAGATGTTCACCTACAAGAGCAGAATATCATTAGAAACCAGAACACTGCAACTGCAAATTCTTTTGTTATTGTTGCTATGGGTGGAAAAAACCCCAACACTGAAGCAATTCCACATGATCTGACATCCCTCTTTGATTAGTGTCATCCCTGCAGAACAGTCACACATCTTATTTGCACTCAAGTCTCTGCTCATTTTCTCAATGTGCTGTACGGCTGTTCCTTCCATGAAGGATGATCTTGCCCTCTGCTTCTTCAGTCCACAGCAGTCATTAAGAAAAAAAAATCTTTGCTCCCTGGAAGACAGTAGGAACTATAGTTTATAATGAAGCCACTAAAACAAGCAGCATTATCCCTGGAGAGGTGAGCAGCTGTGTAACTTGGCCCACCTTGTTGCAGTTTTTGTTTTGCTTGTTTTGAAAGTCATTTACTGTAACACATTGAGAAACAGGAGACAAACACACTTAACTCAGCCATTCCCCCATGGTACTCAGCTTCTTCTTGCTTGGTCTTCCTTTCATGTATTCTGTGTACTTCCTGGATTCAAAGTTTTCCTCTCATTGCTTGTTTTTTTTGTTTTGTTTTTCATCATGCATCGCTTGGCTCATTCGTTCTTGCACCTCAAAGCCTTTGCTGTTTTCAGTCTTTAATGATGATCTTGTAGTTAAGAGCTCACCAAAGTGTAGATCATGCTGAAAATAAAAGGACACAAAATGAAAGTATCCTTTTGAAGCATACAGATCACTTTGGTTTTTATCACCCTTCACTGTCTGTTTCTCAGGTCTGACTGTAACGGTCTGCGCTTTCCTTTGCATTCTAGCTCTCTAAAGCATCTTAATTGTGGTGTATTCAAGACAGGTATCAAAAAGCACCCAAGAAATAACAAAGTCATTATCGACATCCTACTGCACTACAAGCTGTGTTTGAGCTTATTAAAATGGAGTCTGATATCTGAATTTGAACAGTGAAGAAACAAACCCATTTTGCTTTACAATGTTTGATCTTTAAAACTTCAACCAGCAACTCCCAGCAGGGAAGGCAAGGTTTCCTATGAAACTGCATTATTTTGTTTCCTTTGGAAAAAACTCCATGCAGAAGAAGAAACATAAAACGCATACCCAGCTGGAGTAAATCCATACATATCAAATGCAACTCTGAAAAGCAAAGACACCACAGTACATTGCCATGGCTCCATTTTGCTGCAATTCTAATTCTGACGATACCCAGGAAAGCACAGCAAAGTTGAATGTAATTAATACTATTTTATTAGCACTAGGCAGCGGATTTTGGAGTATGATCACATTTTCGAATTAAAACATCATAAAAACAAGATCTCCATTTAAAGTTAACCTTCGTTTCAAACAGTTCTATGGTGCAATTAGAGGGGAGACCAAAAGCACAGGGATTTTGCAAAGGACTTACCTTAAATATGATCCTCACATATTCTTGCACTGAGCATTTGTGACTGTGCACTAAGGACATCTGACAGCTGAAAGGGTCAGGGAGATGACACACAACTGGAGTGCGTATCTTCAAGAATGTACTTAAATAAGGGATTTGGACAAGACACATGCTTACCCCATCACGAAAGGGAACCTGCAGGAATTACTACAGTCACAGTGCAACCCACTTTCCTGCCCACCATCTACCTACATATTAACCTATTATCTTGAGCATCACTACACCAGCAGACGTAATATTTTTCTTAGAATTCTCTTGAATCATAAGAACACTATCATTTTTATTTGATTTAATGCCATTATCATAACATCTGCCATTTCATCCATCCTGACAGGCTATGCAGAGGAGCAAAAATTTTTCCCCTGGGTTGGCCCTGGGGGCTGGCTCAGGTCTTAGATAAATGTTTAGTATTCTGTACTGAGGTGTCAGCAGATATAAGCACATGTGTAAGTGGGCATGTCTCCCTGAATCAAGATCAGAAGCAAGTTTTATAAGATTAAGGAAACAGGCCAATTGGTTCCAGTCATTCCTAAACATGATTTCACATGTCAAATGAAAAGCAGCTATTTCCTTAGTGAAATGACCACACTTACCAGTACAGATAGTAGAAGAAGGAAAGGAGATAGAAAGCTAGCTTACACCAGGCCTCTTTTTGACAGTAACTCAAGGTATCTGCATTCATGACTGCAGGTGGATCATATGCTAGCTCTGAACTATCTGCTGGGCAACGGAAATACCTGAAAGAACAGAAGACATCTGAAATTACTATAATATCCTGTATTAAATACATGCAAAATACACCCTCCTTATCACCATCTTCCATGATATAGGAGGACTTTTCCTCTTTTCTTCAAGCCTCTATCTCCAGATATTGTTAAAATCAAGACACTAGTCTAAGCAGACCGTTCTTACAGAACCAACCAATTCATGAATGTGGACTTTCTGTATTCCATTAATTCTATAGATTGAAACATTCCCCCTTCCTATATAGTTATTTCTGGCTTACTCACTAATAACTTACATATTGTGAATGATAATATGTTGCAGCTTGTGATCACAGCATGGAAGGAGGACTACTGGGCTTTAACTGCACCTATACAACTGATTTCAGACATGATGAAAGGTGACAGTCTCAACCAACTGATAGGTAAGTTCTTCAAGTCTGAAAAGGAAATAAGTCAATATGGAGAAATGAAAGAACTGGCTGGCTAATGTTTTCCACATGTAGGACTCCTTAAGAATTTATTATCCAATTAATTTTCATTGGAAAGTGTTTTTCTTCTTAATAGGAAATATTTCTAATTATTCTCAGCAATGACTGGATCTTTGAGAAAATCCTCACAGAAGAACTGCTCTGGCAGAGGAGCTTTTGTCTCTGCTACTTTGCAGTAAAAAAGCAAAAGCGAACAACAACAAAAAACGAAGTCCTCAACAAAGTTAATAAATTGACTTAAGATCAGCCTAAGACAGATGTAATGCTGTTATTGCTATTGCTTTGAAACAGTAAATACTGATGATTACTTGGATTGCTTATAGACAAACACATAGATAGAAAGATCTAAAACCCCCATACAAGTGACTAGCATCAAATCTGAAAGTAAATGTTCTCATAACAACTTTGTCTTCTTCCCAATATTAATCACATCCACTTACAATCTTTAGTAACACTACAAATTCTTTTACAAAGGCCAAAGGTAGAACCTTGCTTTATTATCTTAACTGAGATGAAGATACTATACAGTATCTTCCCATGTGGGTTTTTTTCAGAAGATTACACAATGAACCCAAACTCATCTGTGGTTAAGCCAGTAGAAATTCTGGAATACTTATAGCAAAGCATATGGAAAATCATGGAAAAAAAGAGAAGCAAAAGTTCCCTCCAAAGGTTGATACATTATTTAGAATCTGACCATTCTCACCTTGAATGTAAAATACTTACAAAATTTAAATTGTTTTTAAAAGCTTTCTAAACCAATATTATTGTTACACTTTAATTGTTAATCCTCAGTAAAACAGCACCATAAAACATGATTATTTTTATTGCACCCAAGCAATAGAGAGAGAAGTACTCCTAGCTCCTCTTAATTTAGCTGAGAACTACACTAGCACTTTAACTTCTGAATAATACACTTTATCATATGGCTTCGTGCTAAGATATTGCAGAAAATAGTGTAAAAAAAGCTGCTACTATTTAGCTCCTGGTTGAGATAATGGTTTTGCTTTCTTTACAAAATTATTCAAGCTACTTTGCAACAGGAGATACCTGCTTCAGTATGTATCTTTGTAACACAACGAGAACTTGACAGACAAAAGTAATCCATGCTTCTACAAACACTGCAGAAATGAAAAACTAGTGAAGTTGCCAAACTGACAACCACAAAAACTGTTATCTTTTGGTTATCTTCAAAGCCAGCAGAAGGCAGATCCTCCACTAGAAAGCAGAGGAAGATGCAGGCAGAGCACTGCCTGTCCAGAAAACATTAAAGCTGCTTAATAGCAGGTCTTATATGATGAACTCTGAAAGCTCTTCAGTGAATATAAACACATAGCAGAAATTCAGAGTGGGAACACTCCCCACTTTTTCACATGGGCAGGGTGAAGACAACAGCTCTTCACCTACTGCAATCCCTAGTCCAACAGCATGCAAGAGACTTCCCTTGCAGGACAGATACCTTTTACTGTACAGAAAGAAACAACTTTATACTGAGAAAGATAAAAGAAAGCATAAAGCTGCCAAAGAAGATGAGAAGCAAAATTCTGTCAATCTGCCAGCCTATTTCACAACTTCAACTGAAAGGTTTCCTTGCTACAGATGAATGAATAGATCCAAGATCTTTCAAATAAGAAGAGCCTTCTGTGTTCAGTACTTCAGTTCAGAAGTGAATACTTCCTATCTGAGAGGTACTTAGGGCCTCACCAAGTTCCACTTTCAGATTCCAGCCTATTTAATTTCCAAATTTTCATTCAGTTGTGGCGAGTGCATTCTGACACACTTTGCAATACTCACCTAAGTAAGTAACTAAACCCTACATTCATATTGTTATGTGTTTTCTGTACCCATACTAAGCATTCATGAAAAATATTTACTCTGAGTGAACATTTCAGCTGCTCACAGGCAAAAAACTTCTAGGTAAAAGATATCCAGCCATACTCCTATCACTGCACGTCATAGTTCATACAACCTGCATGTGGGATGAGTTGGCAAATAAGGCTAACAAGAAGTCGGCATATAAAAGATGGGCTTACCTCCAGAAGTGATAAAAAAGCAAAGGAACATTTAACCCCAGTGTGAGCCACTCCTGAGCACACAAAAACATTATGCAGAAAAGACTATGGATAGAGTACTCCGGCAACACCAGCTAAAAAGAAAGGAACAGAAATAACAGCTGTTAGGAAAATACCTCTTTTAATCAACTAAGCAGTTTTCCAGAAAACAAACCAACTCTCCAAGCTGCCTGTCGGTCTGCCCCTAGACATGCCTCAGTTAACAGACAGCTTTGCTATGAGCAATGAGGACAAGATGCAGTACCAGATTCTAAACATGGCTGTACTCCACAGGCTGCTACCACTTACAGAAGCATTCTGAGAATAAAGCGATGTCTGTAAAAGACTTCTTAGAGGACTAAGTTTCATTACTGATATATTCTGAAAGGAAATAATAAAGTTATTACTGAAGTTTCACTTCTACACTGGAGAAGCATCCTTAGAAAAATGAAAGGCTGCTTCTATCACTTTAATGTGTCATATGCACCCTGAAGAGATAAAATCCATTACTAAGTCAGCATGGCAAGCTAAAACCTACTAAAACAGGAATCTCACTTCCTTAGTAAGTCCATGGCTCCCCACACTACTTGTTTCAGACCCAGAATGATTCTTTCTATTAAAAGAGAAAGTGAGTAGGCAGTTGGCAGAAGCAGAAATTTATGTGCTGTTGATTCAGAGTAGTTATTTCTAAAGGCATTTTGCCTTTCTTTTTTTCCCCACTGCTTTCCCATTTCTTAGCTGGCTTTCTTCTATTGTTTTATTCCAATGCATTTGCTCAAAAACCTCTATTTCTTTTCCACAAAAAACATCTCAGAGGCTTCTCACATGTGCATTCATTTTCACCTGGCAAGTAATTAAAGTGAGCCCTATTTTTTAAAACAATGTAAAACCTACTGCATGGCTACTCCTAATGCCTACCTACTCCCATACAGCTGTGCTGCAATGAGTTCCATCTTCTTGGTACTATGACTCTTTCCACCTCACTTTCATTTAACTTTACTACTTGAAGTATTTATTTAGCACATTTGAGTATCTCTATGTCTACACCTTCAACTTATACGTTCTCAAAAGCTTATCTTATGTGGATGACAAGTCGTAATACAATTACATAGTTCAGATTCCAGATGGTAGTTATTTATCACTGCTGGATTTTAGTTTTTTCTTTTATTTTTAGAACGTGATTTACAACATGACTAAAACCTTTTCCCAAAAAATGATTCATCTTCATCACAAACTGCAGACAACAAAGATCTTCACGATGTACATCTACCCATTAAACATCACAACACTTAAAAGCATGTTACATTAATTATCACACATTTGATTTCTGATTCCAACACAGTCCACAAAGTTAGCAGGAACAGAAGCTATAGCAGGGAAGGAAACCCATGGCGAGCATTTATGCAGAGCTTAAAAAATAAACCAAACCAAAAGATCTGCTGTGAAGCTAGAAAGGAAACAAAGAACAAAGGGAACAGTGGACTCTCAGAAACAGACTCACTTCCCAGTCACAGTTTCTGGTATAAATTAAATCCACCTATACTTTGACAGAACAATAAATGAGTCACTTATGTCTTTTCACCCTTTTCTTTGAGGGATGCTTTCCTGTGGACATAAACAAAGACAGTGCTGATCATGATTTCTGAAGAGAATTTGTGCAAAGTTGCAAAGGAAGCCCAGCCTTCAAAGCTGATTACCGCTTATACTCAGGTGACTTACCTAAGAGACCAAATCTAAGAGGAGGAGAGAAAATTCAAAATATGAAGTGAAGAACATCACTAACAGCAAGTATTGTGAAGAAAATTAAACCAAATAACTAAATAACTGAAAATAATGCTGCCTCAGTTCTTGGCTGTAAGATTCATCCTGCAGTTTGACACAATGTCCTTTCAACAATGGAAACTTTTGATCAACTTTAGCACAGAAAGGATTTGGCTCCTGGAGAGAAGGAAGCTGGCTCAGAAACAAGCAACAGTCAATCCTTGTTGTTCCAGCTGAGGTAGTCAACAGCAATAGTGATTTCTGAGATACAGACAGCTGTGCAGTAGGAATTCAAATAAGTCTTTAATTCATTCCTGGAAGAGCATACAGAGATGTCAGATGGCAAACACTTTGAGCTATAACCAGTATACTTTCATTTTGAACCAGGAACACTCTGATTCAGATAACAACCTCTGCTTTCTGACACAGCTCAAGATGAAACCTTGAGATGGTTAGAGAACACAGCTTTGAAGGAAAAACTGGCAAAGCAGCACAGTTTTTAAGGGCTGCAACTTGGTCACTTTCAGTCCCAAGCTAAGGAGTAGCATTACAAATTTATCACCAGAAACTCCGCTGGCTGACATTTACCTGTGGAAAAAATACAGGAAAGCCTGAAATGGAAGTCAGTTTCTGGACCAAAAGACTGCTAATCAGAAACAGCTTCTGCTATAAGCAAAGAAATTACTATACGTTTCTAAGTTTTGCATTGATATGTACAGTTAAATAAATATCCGTATCAGTAAGTATTCAAAATCCTTATTCATAGTTCAACAATAGCATTTCAAATGTACAATCTTAGGTAGATAACATACTCATATCATTGCCATCTCCCTGTAAATATTCAATACATCCTCATACAAAGCAGCACATACACACATGCCTGTGTAGGCAGATTCTTCCTCCCTAATTCCAGAGAAAATAGGCTTTGCTGTACATAGACATCAAGGTTCAGCTGAAATAAAGCACGGAAAACGAAGTACTGAAGCTAAGCACCTGTCAGCAGTTTCTTTCCATTTATAGGAATACAAAGACATCTGCAGCTTGCAACTGCAGGCGGCCATCTCTTGGGAAGCTCAGTCCTAAATCATTTTATTCAGTTTTCTATTTCCTAAATATATTCTGTCCATCTTATATAAAAGATAAATCCATCTTTTTCTGATGGTACTTTTCCCTCCTTATTCTCTTTATTACAGATAGACACATCCTTCTCAAATGTAATTTTGCTTTTACAGAACATCTGTATCATTTTTACACAGAATGATTCTTACACTTTGGCCAATGACAAGGGCACGTAACAAAAGGGCAGAAACCAAAACTAGGAAGATACTATAGCAGGAACAGTAATCTCCCTTCATCAGTGCTAGCAATTTCTCAAGCTTAGAAAATCAATCTACAAGTGAATCAAATTGTTTTCCCAGTCACTGTTAAGCCACTGCAATGTCAAGAGTTCTAGCAATTTGCCTAGCGTGCTACTCGAGTGCAACACAGTAATTCTCATAGAGTTGCTGATTTTCTCCCAACAGACTCTGAATCTACATCATTATCTGTGCATGCCAACCTAAATACTGTAACCACAGATTCAGCACCATACCCAGAAATGGCCAACCATTAGACACTCTACCCTTGCCAGGGTTTCTGAGTCTTCATTGCACTGTTAGAGGCTGAGATAACTTCCCATCTCACTGCCTGCCTTCTCCTCCCACAGATGGCAAGAAAAAAAGCTGAAGAGATAACAGACATTGGCTCCCCTTCACTAAGAGCTCAGGCGATACCGAAGTCAAAACCAAGTCACCTTTCAAACACGTAAGCCATTTTCCATCCACCTAAAAGCAACAAGAAACTGCAAACACCATGCATGCATGGATTCAAACCAGGGCCCAAAGTTAGGCCTCACCTAAGGGCATGGTGCTTTATTGCACTGGTTAATGCTACTGCATCTTCATCCACTAAAGGATGGCTGTGGCATGTCACTACGGTTCTCTTTGCCGCTTTTCCACCATATCCCTTGCTAAAGCTGACATGTAGAATTGGTCTTCATTGGTAGAAGGGAAAGAGAGGATGGAAATGACCTCAACATTTTCAGAACTCAGTGGTTAGTTCAACTACACTTTAAAGACCAGAGCTAACTTAGGTCACTGGGGAGTATCAACTGCTGAATTAAAGACATTGTGTGACCAAGGGGAGACATTTAATGACTCTGAAATTCTCCTACTTGAACAACAGAGACCACAAAAGTCAGAGTAGTGCAAAAAAGGGGAAAAAAAAAAAAGCAAAACCACACAGAAAAATAGCAGTAGCATGGAGCATTAGCCCATAGTGCATGCATGTATAATGTACCTACACTGAAACAACTTGTATCTGTTTGCTCCTGCTGCTGCACAAGCTAAAGTAGGTGTGTAATTTAAACAGACCATACATCTTAAAATTTGCAACAGTTTTAAACATACTGCTGAACTGATCAAAGACATGAAAGACATTAAAGTTACTGTTGAAATACAGGAAGGCTTCCCACTTACATTCCCTGCGTATCTTTCTTATCTACTTTAAATTATTTGAATTACTTGACTTCCAAAACTTCTGAGAGGCTGCCCTAGAGCCCAATACAAAGCTGTCACAGTAAATACATTCAGGTATTCAGCACAAATTCTAAAGTTCAGTTTCTTTAAATTCTCCTGTCAAAATCCACACTTGTGTCTCTGCATGCTCTGCTCTCTGCATGCTCTGCTCTCTAGTCACTTATAGTAATAACTTAGAAATTCAGTTGTGTCATTGAAATTGTTATAATATAAACCTCTACCCAAAGCATTTTAAGTAATTCAAAACCATGTTATCCAAACCTTTATAAGTATTTAGCAGTTTGCTATGTATATGTATGCAACTAGCTGAAAGAAAATGTCTGCAAATGGATTCTAGATCATCAAAAGAAAAACCTGCAGCTGGACCACTTGAAGTTCACATGAAGAGCTCTACATTTTAGCTACGGAAGAGTAACAGTGCACGCATGGAAGACTCAATGTTACACACCAAATGCATAGCAAAAATAAAAGAAAGGATATAACATCTATGTTTTCCATGCTGGACAACAACAAAGCAAAACAGCACAAAGCCAATGCTTTCTAAAGGTAATTTCATTATTCTAATGCACCACTGGAATTTCTTTGAACAGTATTAAACAGATGTGAACATAAGTTACTCCACAGCACAGATACTAGACAATGAAATAAAACACAGAGAACCTAATTATTATTCCCATAAAGCACTCCATATCCACCTGTAAGACAGAACCAGATCTAATATTAAAATACAGTATTCCTGGGTGCTTTTGCTATCTCAGGTACTAAACACACTATATTTAGGCCCACTGTTTCACTTCTCATTGTCTTACTTTTGTCTATTGCAACACGGGGATAAATATATTCAGATTCTATAGATTCCACTGGAGCTAGTTTATGACTAGAATGTTTAAGTTTTGCCGTAAGACAAGTAGTAACTTTAACAAGAGTGACAGAGAAAGATCAGGTCTTTATGGGATGCTCATCAAGAGTATCTATAAATACTTCTGTATTGCAGAGCCTACTGGAGGCCGTAAGAGACAACAGGTAAAGAGGTTATGAAACCGATTTTGAAAAAGGCTCCTCCACTCTAAGACCTTCAGGGCACCAGCACAGTTTGAAAGGTGCCCTGTCCTTGGAAGGCACGTCATTAAGGCAGATGTGCTCTGATCTTACAAGTGTTCCTCCTCTGTGAACTGTTCTTTTCCACTCAGCAGGGACCAGGAGACAGCTTCACAAGCTTTCTTTTTTTTAAAGTTAATTCAGAATCAGTAACAGAAGCTGGGTTAGCAACCCTGGAGTGAGAACTTGTCTAATTTTCACAACACTGACAGGAAACAGGGTAACAAATGCTTTCTTATCCTACCCCAACTGGTGTGTTTCAAACACTACCAGCCAGGACACCCCGCAGCTGGGTTATTCCAAGAGCTCATGCCGTCTTTGTCTGCTCATCCAAAACTGGTGAGAATGACAATTAGTACCACAGCAGTTCATTAGGATCTAGGAATCCTGTCCCTCATTTCACAGGCAGGTCTGTGAATGGAGAAATCTCAGTGATCATAAAAAGAAGTTCAGCCATCTGCACAACACAGGAAGGGCCCACCTGCCTTCTCCTGGGGGTCTGCCTAAGATTGACAGTTTCATAAATGCTGAAAACTAAGTATTCACTGAAGTGCTGTTTCCATATGTGTCATGTAAAGACTGTCAGTTTGAGGAAGCAGATTTAGTATAGTGCAGGCATGGTAAAGACAATCCCTGCCCTGCTATTCTAACAGCTTTTTAAAAAATGTCAGCAGTTAAATGCAAGGTAGGACATTTAACTCCCAGCAGAAACAATTTTCATCCATTTAACAGGTATGATGCAAAATCATTGTACTCTATTTTTAGGTATTATATGGCTTTTTATAATTGCATAGTGGTTTTATAAGGTTCGTTCCCAACTTAAATCCACAATGAACATTCAGCCAAATAAAACACTGACATTAGATTTAACCTCAATTTCTTTAGTTTTATTAAAATGTAAATATTTACTTTATTGCATACCAAATCAGAACTAATATAGTCCATTAGCAAGTCAAATTTTGCCAGTATCTTCAACACAGCTCTGAAGAACAGATGCATAAATTACATTACCCGAAGCAGCTGAGAAGTACACTGCTCTCAGGAGTACATTACAGGCAACAGTTACTCGTGCATTTTTTCTGCATTTTCAGCCTTATTCTGCTGTTACTTGTGATATTCTGACACTGTAAGGACATATGTTTATATATCCTGCGGAACAGTACTGGAAGAAGCTGAATTGTAAAGCAAGGTCATCTATTGCAGGGTGATACTCTGTTTGCCACTTCAACTACTGAATAAACATTTCAGAGATGAGATTAATAGCAAAATACAGTTGGTTAACCTGAAATAGTTTTATACATAAATATTTTCATGAGTAATAGTATTATGAATAACCATACATATCTCCATTCAAAGGATATTTCAATTGCCACCAGACATTGCACTGGCAAATACTACTTCATCCCTGGAGTAAAAGGCAGGTAAGGCCCAAACTATGGCTGAGTCTTAAGTGTGAACTCCTCAGTCTTGCAATAGCTTTGTAACTCTTCCCCTCATGAGCTACCCCTGCTTTGAACACAAGTGCAGGCACAGCAGGATATAACTTTTCATTCTTCTTAGGTAAGCACACAGACATCCTCAGGTAATAACTGCTAAAAATACCAGTTATGTTCTAACTTTTGAAAAGTGCTGAATTTGGGAACTTGTAAATTTGACTAAAAATAGTGCTGGCACAATGCACATCATAAAAGGAATGACAGATGTGAATGGATTACCTGCCAGAAATATTCTACTTCCTCTAAATTCTGAAGTCATATCTTAAGTACTTTCTTTCCAGATACGATACTCTATACGAGGAAAGGACAAAAGGGATTATGTTGGTTATTTTTATTGCAATAGTAGTACCTTTCTAGTAAATATGAACTCAATATATTCACAGTAAAATAAGAAGTGTGAAGAAGAGATGTACTACCTCCAGTGAAGCAATATTTATGGGATTATTTGTGCAGAAACCGTAAATACTGCTGGCTCTTTTGTCCCAGTTCCACTGTCAGTTCTGCAAAACAGCTACTGTGCCAGGTTCTACTCTTTGTGACAAAACTAAAACTATGTGGGTACCCAAGAGACTAATTGAAGAGGGCACACCCCCATTTTATCCCATTCCACACTTCATAGTTAATAAATGCAACAAGAGTAGGCAGAAAAGACAGGAAAGGAAAGAGAAGCTTTTAGATACTCTGCACTGAGTTTCCTATCAGAGGGCAAAAAAAGGGAAAATGCAACTTGGCAACCATGGTATGGAAGGCCTATGTTTTGTCCATACTGCAAATGAACTGCAAGATTCAGGGAAAATGATTATGTGCCTCATGCTTCCGGACGCAAACAAAATCTCTATGTAGTGTGGTTCACTGTTAGTTTAACTCCCTCCTCTTTCAGGCAGAAAACAATTAAACCAACACAGAGCTACTAAAAATATTTAATACTTCAGTTAAAAATACTTTGTTTTTCTTGAATCCTCACTTCCCTGTCAAGCCACATTCTTCTTCACTTGTGCAACATACAGACAGCTCTGCTGTTTACACAAACAGCATATCCACTGTTCTCATATCTCATGCCTCTTTGACTAACAAGAGATGCTGTACTAAAATTGTCTAAAAATACCTCATTCATAAGTCAGGATTTCCGTAAACTAAAATTGTGTATTAACACATTTTTTAGCTAACTTTAAATTTTATCTTTGGAGTGTAAAGTTCTCATTTCTAATATAAAAAGAACCTTGTCAGAGCCACTGTGAAGGGCTGAAGAAAGTTAGCTTTGTTATCTAATAGCTTTTTAGCAATTTTCAAGTAGGTACTGAAATACACATCTATCAATTTTATGTTTCTCACACATGCATTCAGAGTCTAAGGTACTTTAAAAAGGCCTAATCACTTCAAGCAAAAGAGAACTTCAAACAAAAGAGAACTTAAATGAATTTAGTTTTCTGAAAGATATTATAATTACAGTCCAAGATCAGTTCAAGTCCTGACAGCATGGCAAACTTACATTCTACAAAACATGCAATCCACAGAATGCTTTAGAAACAGCAACATCCTTTAGTCCAGTGGCTGCATGAAAACTCTAGACTTTCTTCTGAGACAGCTTAGGAGCTAATTACATGCACATATGTATATCAGGGGGGTATAGCTCATACTCATTATAATGTTGACAAAGGTCTCTTTCATCTTATTGTCTATGGTTATTAGGATTTCTGCATCACAAGACTTTAAGCATACCACACAAGATAATTTTACTCCCAGTGATTATCAATTGGACTATAGTAGTCTAAACCTCTCTCCAGACTGGGCTGGATTTGAACAGCTGCTGTAAGATTAAAGACTACATGCAAGTATTAACTCAATGAACCGTCAGAGCCTTCAAAAAACAGCAAACACATTATTGGCTTCTATTAAAAAGAAAAGATTCAAACTATGCTTGCTAACAAGAAAGCCCTCTGGAAACAAGATTTCTATCATCAGATCAGCTGTACAACTTTTCCTTTCCTGCTGCATATATGTCTTATGAGTGTATACAAATACTCTTCATACTATTACCATGTGGGCTTTGCAGCACCTGGCATAATAGGGCTTTACCTTTTATCTGAGTCTGGAAGCACTGCTTAACACAAACACTAATGAAAACATAACAGAAAAGGAGAGTCAAGTCTCGCTGAAAGGAATCTCTGGATGGAGCATAACAGAGCATTTAAAAGATCAAAGTATCCATCTAAGGAAACAAAGAATGCAATTAAAAGAGGAGTAAAACAGAAGACAGAAGAATATCCACCTAAAGACAACAAATGCAGATTCACTCCCATATTATTTTTCTTTCAGAAAGGAAACTAACAGAACAGCCTGAAACCACCTTTTTGAATTTACCACGAAGTTTAATATCATAGAATCATAGAATAGATGATAATGTTAATTTAGAGTATCTGTGGTCCAAGTAGCAGATTGTATGTTTAAATGTGTACAAAAGGGATTTCTGAACAACCGTCTCATATTCATATTATCAGGCCAATTAATAGAAAGTTCAGATCTTAATAAAACTATCAATGTGATCAGATCAAAATGTACCAAAGCTTCATGAAAATATGTACAAGTCACCTTCCTTTATGACACAGTCCTCAGCCAGTAATGGCTAAAAACAAAGGGAAGAAAATTATTTTCCAGGACTAAAGCATTACTAGAGCAAGTGAAGTGCTATGAAGGCATGTGCTGAATTGTCTAATCAACAACTTCTGAGTTTCACTGGGAATTTCTACACAAATTCAGTCATATT